>VYZP01050134.1:0-22792 GCA_013400635.1 Hypocryptadius cinnamomeus
TGGCTTTGCACATTTATCATGTGTGCCCTGCTCTTGGATATTGCTGTTAGTGTGGACAGATCCATGTTTTACACTGAAGTGCCTGATCCAGTTTTAGGTGTCACAAGAACTTGCTGAAAACAGCAGAGTGAAGGAAATGTCCTGGATTTTCATCTCCTCGGGGGCAAATCTACGTGGGTGGCTGCAGTCTCTAGTTCAGTGTTCTTTGTGAGCTGGATGTAAATGAGCTCCAGCCCGGAGTTCAGAGGTGTGCCCGAGCNGCTCCAGCCCGGAGTTCAGAGGTGTGCCCGAGCTGAAGAGCACCATCTCTCTGCACAAAGGTCTGGGCAAAGAGCACTTTGACTTGTGAACTGAAGCTGCACACCAGTTAGGCAGCCCCAAACCCAAGGCACACCAACAGAACTGCCCAGCCAGTCGTGTCCTGGGGCTATCCCAAATTATACCTCGGTTTGCAGATAAGAGTTCTTCTTGGAATCAGGGATTTCAGCACATTTACATCGAGTTCAGGAGGAGAATTTATGGAAAATGAGTCAAGTTACTTTGCTGTTGAACCTTGGTGACAAAAGGAGCATATTTATTTGCTTTCCCCCCGCCCCCAATAGGAATTAAATGTAAAGTGATACAGATTGCTGATTACAAGTCCAAAAAGTCACCTAACAGCTGAAATAAGCAATAAACTTGAGAAAAGAAAAAACAGACTTTTTTGGTATAAATTTTTACCCTTCTTAAAAATCTACTGAATCAAATTCAGTGAGATTTGAGCTTTTTAGTGGTAAGGCTGATTCAGCTGAATAGGAGGCACAGAATCTCTTTAGGTGGGCATGTAGAGCAGAGCACCCAGCTCTGTATTTTTGCCATTAGAGTGACATCACAGTCAAAGGATCAGACCTTCAGTTCCCATTGGTTTAAATTACTTTACATTGCTTTTTCTTAAGTCTATTAAGTAAGTACTCAGTTGCCTACACGATTTGTACCACATCTGAATATTTTGTCTTTAATTAGCAACTGAAAAAAAGAGAGATACTGCTCTGTAAAAACAGGCTGTTTGTAAAGAGTGAGTGATGCCTCATCTTTGGAACACTTCTTGTACATGCCTAGGACAGCAGTATTGACACTCTGAAGGACAGGCAGGGCTGGGGCTGTAGTTGTTTAACAAAGGGATTGGAAGGAGAAATAGGTGCTTTTGTAATGCTGGTGTTGTAGGTTTAATGTGGTCTTTTCCATTATTTGCTCCTGTTGTTGACCAATTGGTTCCTTTTCTTGCTTGTAAGGGTAACTGGGAAGAACATCTTTGAAGAATGAAAATGTTCTTAAAAAGTTTTTGTAAAGTTTTGGAACTTATAAAAATTGGCTGGGATCTGGATTGCAGGAGGACATGAAATAACTGAAAAAACTTTTGACTCTTGTTTTGAAATTGACTCAATTTCAAGTTCACAGGGTCCTTTTAATCTTTCAGACAAATCTCTCAAACAGAAAGAGCAGATAAATGTAAGCCTGCAGCCTTTTAACCTTATCAGATCAATTGAGTGCTGCTTCAGATGCAGGATGTAATCAAGTATTACAGCTATACTCTGCCCAGGAACTCCTTCTTTTCTTTTTTCCCCTCACCTTTAATTCAGCAGCTATTTTTTGGATAACAGCTCTGATTTTGAGCCGTACAGCATCCACATGCTATCTCCTCCTCATGCTGAGTCTGTTTTTGTATCAAAACCATAATCCCTATTCAGCACTGTAACATACCTTCTACCTTTTCAGGCCCTTAACAGTATTTCTTAAGTTCCTGTGCAAAAGCTGATAGTTACTTGTATAGCTTAGTGCCAGAATTAATTTAAAATTATTCTGAAATTGTGGCATTGAAAGGACATTGAAAAGTTATTTCAGACTTAATTTATGGTACATAAGGATATTTAACCACTCAGGCTATTTTCCTGGGCACCAAGTTACCCCAAATGACTCAAAAACAATTAGGAAAGTCTGTCTATAAGAAATAAAGGTAGAAGATGTTCAGAGACATTCTGTCCCCTTTGCAGCATAGGACATCAGACTGGATGACAAAAATAGTCCTTTCTTGGCCTTATGACCTACATAAGGTATTACATTTTAGGAGCCCTTTTGTTTTTCCCCTGTGAGGGAGAGACTGCAGAGATCATGCTGAGCTGAGTAAGGGGGCAGATTGCAATCTGGTTACCACTGCAGTTCTGTGCTGTGCCTTCAGGGGCTGGAAAGTCCTTGTCGTGCAGCAGTCCTGCCTCCAGTTTCACTGTGGTTTCTACAGCTGATGGAGGACTGTCTTGAACTTTTCTGGTGTGACACCAGAACATCGATGTTATTCATAGTGAATATAGCACTGCAGATGTGCTGGGAGCTTTGTAGTAGGGAAAAGCTTATTGAGTGAGGGGCAAAATGAAAATAATTTTTTTAAAGCTACTTTTTTGAAAAGTTAATTGTAGCAGTGGTGGTGACATACTGTAGCACCAAATGCAGTTGTTTTTATCTTCAGATGACTTTGTGAAAGGTACACAAGAATTTTCTCCCTGCTGGTAAATGACAGAAATAATCCAGCAGTGATTATCCTGCATCTCTGTACTGTTTCAGTCCAGATTTCAATGTGGAAACAAGAGGGAAGCATCAGCCCTCTGTCTTGTATTTTAGAAACTGCCACTTGTAACATGCACATTACTGCAGTATTACACAGTTAACTAGCAGGAGTGGGTAATGAGAGGGCTTTTGCACACCTGCTCCTCCTGGAAAAAATTTTTCATAGTTGGGATTTTTTTTCCTTTGAGCAGTGAATAGGAAGGCAGGGAGGGCACGCAATGTACATATGCAAAGTGTTTCAGCTGTGATGGAATGGGTTCAAGAGAGGGGTTAACTGGAGTGAAGGAAGCTAGCAGGATTCAGTAATGTGGTGAAATCGAGGCAATCCCTCGCTATCAGCATTTTATCAACAATATAACCTTAAATTTTCAGTTCATCACTGATTCATCACTTTAATGTTTATCGTGATCCTTTAATACCTTGGTTGATTAGATCTATAAGCTGCTGTAATACAAAGAACTTGGCCCAAGGCAAATTAGAAGCAGAATTAGAGGAGGAGGGGGAAAAGCCCAACATTGATAAAAGGGTTAGTTAAGTGAATTGGAAGGGAAGGTAATGTTTGCTTTTTTAAAAGTGGGTAATTTTACGTTCAGCGTAATTTGAAAGTGGTGCATAACATATAACAGCCTTGGAGTATTACTGCCTTCGTGTGAGGAGAGAAAATAAAGTTCTAAATAATGTATGTAAAGCAAATAACTTACCAGTATGGTATGTTATTAGTAATTTTAGATGTGTTTTTGAGGCATTGTTTTTTATTAAAGGCTGTTAAAAATGTGTGGTGATTAGAAACTGTGGCAAGGGGAAAAAAGGGCTTTGTAGGCTTTCAGAGTTGAGTATATGAAAGAAAGCACACAGTTTATCATAGTTCTAGTCCAGCAAAATCCTAGGTGGGAATTCATTACATATCCTTTTGTACACTTAAGGGAGATATTTACTGGACTGAGTAATATGTGTTGATGAAGTACATTGAGCTAACAAAATGCCTATTAAAATAGTATTTATTCACTGTAAAATCTCTACCTGAAGAATCATTGTAATGTGGCCAAAATGTTTTATAACAATCATAATGTTTAAAAGTAATTTTTAAAGTCTTTCTGAATTGGGCAAAACAATGCAGGGTTTTTAGTTTAATTTTCTATATACTTCTGAAAGGGTAACAATGTTTATTGTGAATTCAATGTACTCATTGAAACTTGTGGACTAAAGGGCCAGAATGTAAAAATGAGATTCATGTTTTAAGAAACAGATGAGGCTTTCTTTTAGCCTTTTTGGTCAGTACTTCTGACCATGGCCATTTGCATGTCAAGTTTAATTGCAAAAGAAAGTGATGATCTGGTACAGTTAGTTTGCCATTTGTATTTCATGAAGAAATGCATACACATCTCTCCTATGTAAACTTGATTGTACTTAATTGACAGAAAATACTCACCTGGAATCGTTACTTGTTCCATTTTTTAAAAATAGTAAACAAACCATCCCACTTTCTTTATTTACAGATCTGCAATTATGTTGGACCTGCAAAAGTAATTGTGCAGTTAGTAACGAATGGGAAATACGTCCACTTACACGCTCACAGCTTGGTGGGCAAATTCTGCGAGAACGGAGTGTGCACGGTTCTCACAGGACCCAAGGACATGGTTGTAGGGTAAGTCTGGCAGCTCCTTTGGAAACCTGAGCTGTGGGGGAAGCATCCAGACTGTAAAAAGCAATACAGAAATACTCCTAACAGGCAGCTCTGGGGAGCACTCATCTCCACGCTCTGATCTCTGATTTTTTTGTATCATAAGTAGAAAATTTAATGGGGTTTTTGGTGACCTTTGTAGAATTTTCCCTAAGCAAGCTAAATAAATTTAAGTAACTAATTTTTCACTTAGGATTTGTATAGTTTTAATCTCTAGGTGTGCAGTCTAAACTTGTGTTGTGAGTCCATTCTTTAAAATGCAAGGAGTTTTGATCAGAGAAGGGACTAAAATTAGTGCTGCCATTTTGTTACCTCTTTGATCAATATTTTACTTCTAGTGAAACCTGTCAATAGAAATGTAATGGAAAACATTAAGAAAATAGGATTAGTAAATTTGAAATTAATGCAGGACGGGTACCAACATGAAAATACTGCATAAGTCAAACTTGTAAAGTTTAAAGCAGAAAGATTGTAGTGAAATTGTAGTTGGCCTGTTCTTGTTTAATTTGAAAGAGTAATTGTTTATATCGGTAAATGGAGCTGAAGCTCCCGTGTTTTGAGGCTTAGATCAGGTTTCATGCTGGCTGTGAGTTTTAGTTCTGTGATCTCAAGAATGTCTTTGTTGGTGAAGATGATGAAGTTTAAAAAGCTGAGAAGGTTGGGAGAGAGAGATTCTTTTAACTGTAACTTTTGATGTCCAAGCCCAGTGCACTGACTTTACCGCGCACAACAATTTAAATAGCTTTATTTCAAATGCTCCTTTTCATCTTGAAAAGTTTGGCTCATTTTCTAACCTGTCTTGTTTTTCATCAGATGTTTAGAACCAGCTTTCCTGTCCTCACTTGACCCACATGAAAATTGAGTTATTGTCTTGTTTTCATACTTACAAATCTAATTGATTTTTCAATATGCCAGCAGATTTTTACAGAAGCACACCTTGCATTATGGAATTTTTTATTCAAATAGATACCCAAAGTGTCTTGCAGAATGACCAGAGCCTTCCTTAAAACATTTTATTTGTAAAATACTGCACTGTTTTCAGCTTCTTAGCTTGCTCTCCAAACAATTTTCAACAGATGGAGCATACTCCGAGCAGTTGCTCTGCTTAACAGACACACAGAATGACATATTAATGTCATTGCCAAGACACAGCAAACAAAGTGTGACTACCAGATTTTCCAACATTTTTTAAGTTGCTTTCGCAGTGGAACTCTGAAACCTGACAGATTACTACTTATGCCATAGAAAAGTGCACCCATATGATCGCTGTCTTATAATGGTGCACATTTTACAAGTTTTGTGATCTTGACTGGTTTTTTTTTGATGGAAGATTCTCCCTCAAACACTAATAGGGCCTAAGTAAGACTGTAGAGTCCTTCTGTAAACTTGGGTTGTGTAGCTGCCTCTGGTAAGAGAAAGGCTGCCTGCCGCAGGTCTGGCCTAAAGCATTCCCACAATCAAAATTTGGCAGGTTTGCAAATCTTGGAATACTTCATGTCACGAAGAAGAAAGTGTTTGAAACTCTGGAAACACGCATGATAGATGCTTGCAAGAAGGGATACAACCCAGGACTGCTGGTGCATCCGGAACTCAGCTATCTGCAGGCAGAAGGATGCGAAGACAGGCAGCTAACTGGTATGTGAAAATGATGGCCTGGTTTTAATTGGTCTTTTATTAAAAACAGGCTGAGCTTCTGAAAACATAGATTCTTAGCTGGAAAAAGACCTTGTGTAGGACAACAGCCAATGTCTGTTGTCTTTTAAGAGGTGGTACATTGTTGCCGTGTTTTAGGGAATCTGAAAGGAGTCTGCTGTCAACGCATGCGTGAGAATGGAGAAACTTCCTTCCACAGCTGCCTGTACCAACCTCTGCACCTGTATTCCATTGCTCTTATGCTGTTGAATAAGATCTTAAATAGAGTAATTTTGCATTACTGCAGCAAGACATGAAATCCTTAATTAACTTAGGGACCTCCTTTTGAGAACACTGTTTCATTCAGCTGCATTTCACCCATATCGCTGTAAAACCTGTGGTCTGCATTGCTTTCAGGTACTGTATAGAGGGGCCAGCTGTATTTTCATCAGTCTTAACACCAGGAATTCAGGTGTCCTTAGGGGTGGCCTCCATCCTTTTCACAACCTTTATAAACTGAAAGCAGAAAGCAGTAATTTTCTGTCTGTCTTTTCATTGTGTAACTTAAATAAGATCTGATGCACAAGCTACCAGATGAACGCAGTATAATTTGAATAGCTGCTCCACTCTGCTTAGAAAGGGAAAACCCAATGGATGCTAAATGTAAAGGAAGACATTTCCTCCCTGTCCATGCCTTTGGATGTTTGTTTCTTCTCTCTGTTTTGTTAAGGATGCCCTACCCTTTGTGTTAATTCCTCTGTCTGTCAATTCCAGAGCGGGAAAGGGAAATCATCCGGCAGGCAGCCATCCAGCAGACCAAGGAGATGGATCTCAGCGTGGTGCGGCTCATGTTCACAGCCTTCCTCCCCGACAGCAACGGCAGCTTCACACGCAAGCTTGATCCCGTCATATCAGATGCAATATATGACAGCAGTAAGTATATCTGGCTTTAATCACTTTTTTAATTAGGAGCAGGCTTTTGTACACACAGAAATGGCAGGTAGATATTGCTGTACATAGACTCATCTAGCCCTGCCTGCCTGGTATTTGATGAAAAACAAGTAAGTAGCCCATGGACAATTAGTCCCGTGTCTTTCCACGTACATACAGTATCATTCTGGTTTTAATAGATGGTGATGTAAGCCACAGAGGAAGATTTTATTTTGCTGTTAGCATGTTCAATCCTGCCGCTTTTATTATGAGGATTTTGTAAGTTCTTGTTATATCCATAAGAAGGGCTTGAATTTTGCAGAGTTTTCAGTTGCTTTCTGTGGCAAAGCGTTATTACATGAGATGTGAGGAAAAAAATTACTTTGCTTCTATCTTTGTTGAGAATTTGACACCTTTCAGTTTTGCAGACCATCTGCTTGTCCATATTTTAAAAGGTAATGCAACCATTTTCTTTAGATCTGTCAGTATTTTTTAGAGCATTCCTCTATTTGTCTTTTTTCTAAGAGAATTTTTTCACTTCATGTTTTCCCCTGTGCTGTTAAATTATAGTGACTCATCTTACTTGAACCCTTTCTGCTGCCTGAATTTTCCTTCCTGAGGCTGTGGGATCCCATGTTCTTGATAGTCATTCTGTAATGACTCAGGAAAAGTACCTTTTTTTCCTTTGTGCATCAGTCATGTCTATATTATTGCTTTTTAAGGACAGAACCTAGATCAAAAGGTACTAAATGTAACTGCTCTGCTATAGTCTGTGCCTTGCTGTTAATTGGGAAATGTAGTCAGGTCAAAAATTTTGTCCTAAAGTAGACAAAGAAAGGTGACATTCTGTATGCATGTTTCTGCTGTTGTAAGTTGCCAGACAGATGCCAGTTACTTGTTTCTGGTCTCCCAAGGTGAACTCTTGATTGCTAATTTCAGAAGATCTTTCTTGGGTTTTGTTTGGGGGTTTTTTGGATACTTCATTGGCACCATTCAAGCCTTCACAGAACAGACATAACTTGTGGTAGCATAATTTGCCTGTCACAGCTACTTTCACTTATCAGATGATAGTTCTGTCTTGAGGACCAATAGTTGTCTGTAGATGCCTCTACTAGGATCTGTGGAGGTAGGCTTTTTAATCACTGTCCAGTACACTGGCCAAAAACTGGCATGCTTTCAAGTAAGCCACAGTGTAAAGCAAAGCACTGTAGATAGTGGGAAACAGGAGACAGCTCTCAAGAGTGTCACTCTGTCAGAAAGCAGGGAGGAAAAAGTTACATTCTCTTGCGCGGCACTGTTGTCAGAAAATGAGTACTAGTGCAGGGTGCTGGATGCAGTTCACTGCTGGGTTACCTTGCTAGTGCAGTAATTGTGCTGCAGTGGCTGGGACCTTATTTTATAGTTCACAGTTCAGTCAAAGCTTAGAAAGATATGAGGTTGTTTTTCATATGAAAAGCCCTTGATTTATTCATGTTTAAAAAACCACAAATTCAGGTAGGTTGTATTGGAAGCTTGTCTTTCTACTGCATTTCTGTGTGTTGTGCTTGATTGTGTTTTTTGAAGTCTAAATCTAAAGGTAAGCAGGATTTTTTCATCTTCCCTTTCAATAGAAGCTCCCAATGCCTCCAACCTAAAAATCGTAAGAATGGACAGAACAGCAGGGTGTGTGACAGGAGGGGAAGAGATTTACCTGCTCTGTGACAAGGTTCAGAAAGGTAAGAGTCATGGGTATTGTAAGGCACACCAGGGTGTTCATCTGGAGTACACATAAAGCCTCCTGTGCTTTCTTTAGTGTTGTCCCACTCTGATAGTGCAGCAGGATTTGTAAGCACTCAGCCTTTCTGGAAGTCAAGGCAGCAGTCCAGAGATTTAATAAACCAAAATAGTCTATTGCAAAGAAAATTCAGCTTCTCTGGCCTCCACAGAGACCATGAGATCATTTTTGTTCTTCTTAAGTTTCTGCCCTTGCGTGTGTTCTGGAATTTTGAGGGGTGGTGGGTGCTGGGTGATGTTTGACTCTATTAACCAACACCTGCTCTGAATTATTCTAAAGTTTCTGATTTATTATTAAGTTCCTGATTGTGAAGAGTAAGTATGAGTATTCTCTGTTAACGATGGATGGGAGCTGAATGTGTTCAGCACTGCTGCTAATAACTTCATTTTTATTTATACACTTATATAGTATAGTAGAGGTTACTCAGTGTAAACAGATACTTCTCACAGGTTCATTTTCAATCTCTGCTCATGGCTTTGAATGTATGAGAATTCAGCAGTATGGATTAGGATACTTTGTTTTTTTACTGGAAGATAATGGTTAAATGTGGTTTGTTGTATTTGGGCTAAGTAAAAAGAAAAAAGATGGGAGTGAGGGAGATCCTTTGTATTTTTCAGCTACAGGTAGTACTTGGGACACCCTGGTGTAGTTTACATGGTAGAGTGGGTGCCCTGTTCTCATCTGTTTGGAATCAGTCCCTGCTCCTGTTGTTAAAACCACTGTGACATTTTCTGTTGGTGCAGGCTGTCCTTTTCCATCTCTCTTTCTTCTAAATGCCCTTCTACCACTTAGGGAAGAGAGAAAGCTTTGGGGGCTTTTAGGGACTTTGAAAGAACTATTTTCCTTTAATAGTGCATCTACCCTCTGCCATCAGGAGGACTGAGATAAAACATAACTCTCTCTTACGCACAAAATAAATAAATAAGTGTCTGACTCAGTGGAAGCCCTGAGGTGGGGTTTCCCCTCAGCCAGACTGGGGTTTCCCCTGACCTCACTGCCTTCAGAAACCTCTTGCCTGAAGGAACTTGAGCATGCAGGACAGCAGGACTGGAAGTGGTGGTTCACAGTCTTGAGACTAGCAGGTGGGGCACCAGGGGAAGCAGTCTGTCTGCTACAGAAGCCTGTCCTGCATCAGTCTCCCCGAGAGACAACAGGCTTTTTCTAGCTTTTTCTCACAGGAGTGCTGTGGAAGGAATTTACTAGTGAGATGCTTTTCCTAAAAATAGAAATAAATAAATAGAAAGAGAATGAAAGAAAATTTGTTGAGAGGAGCAGAAGCCAAATGCCATGTTTCTGGCCTGTGCTGTTTGGAGGGTGAAGGATCTCTGCTGCCACGCTGCTGGCTCACACCCCCCAGGTTTCTGAGCTGCAGCTCCACCGTGGCACTCTGCCAGCAGCAAGCGGAACTTGAACTGTGGCACTTCAGGTTTTGCTACAGTTTTTTGAACTGAAACTGTTGGAGGAGAGAGGGTGGTTTCTACATTTCATGCTTCAAGTTCTCCCCTCCTTACATGTTTGTTCCAAATAAGGCTCCTCTGGAATGTTTTATAACCCTAGAATAGGAAGATGATGTGAACCTAGTTCTCTTTTTACAGCTCAGTAAATAGCAACTTCAGTGAAGTCATTAAGATTAGGCTGATGTAAATTTGATGTCGAAAATGGGTTATTTCTGCTGTTTTCATAAAACAGATAAAGGTAATTGATGTATTGTGTAGTATTTTCATCCAGCCAAAAAGTAACCATGTTGATACTGATCTGAAATAACCATAGCCAAACAAATGCACAAACATCCCAGAGTGTTACTTCCATTGTTTGCAGATGATATTCAAATACGTTTCTATGAAGAGGATGAGAATGGTGGTATGTGGGAAGGCTTTGGAGATTTTTCTCCTACGGATGTACATAGACAAGTAAGTAACAGAGCATTGGTCCTTTGTTAATGATTCTCCCATCTCTGTAAGCTAGGATTATATTATAGTTTGTAAATTATGTAAAAGCATCTGTATCCTGTACTGACCTCCTCTTTGGTTTGTTGCTTCCTAATAATAATAAAAACAGTTCTTTAAAGACATCTGTTAGGTGACTAGGGATACAGTGCAAGGAAATTAGGAGAAAGCCCCATTGCTTTAACATGCACCCCCTGTAAAATGGGATAGGACATATAAACAGCTCTGAGAGCTCCTGTGAACACACTGAGAATGCCACAGAAGACCTGCTAAAGGATGAGGGGACAAACAGTGCAGTACTGACATATGGGATGTGGTGGCCGTTCTGTCTTTCCCAAAAGGCTTTAGGAGTCAACCTCAGAAGTGAAACTGAAAGCTAAAATGGAAGTTTATTGTTGTAACAGCCCTGTGCTGTGAACTTTTGCCTCCCATGCTCTAAACCAACACCTTCAAAACTGCGCAAATGTAAAAGCCAGGTTGTCAAAAGCCATGCTCTCTGACAGATATGCTTGTCTTTGTTTCCTTCACAGTTTGCTATTGTGTTCAAAACACCCAAATACCGAGATGTCAATATCACAAAGCCAGCATCTGTATTTGTACAACTGCGTAGGAAATCTGATCTAGAAACAAGCGAACCAAAGCCTTTTCTCTACTATCCAGAAATCAAAGGTAACTCATTAAACCCGTTCTACAGATTGGGAATGGAAACTGTAGAGTCCCTAGGAATGTTTTTAATAAGATAGAACTGGTTGGGTGAGGAATTTTTCGTTTAGCCGTTATTTTTAGAAAATACATTTTCCTCCTTGTTTTGGGCAGAGTCAATATGCAGTGTGGTAGGTTTATAATGGGTTTAGTAGGTGGTGTTGTAGGGACTGGTAGGCAGTAAATCCATGCCTATATTCCGAGTGAGGCTTGTTCCTTGCAGATTCCCTATATGCACTCATGCCTGTCCATACAGTAGATGGCACTCTTCCTCTGAGTTTCTGCCAAATGATACCTGAAGAGATTTTACTGTCAGCACTCTCAGATGAAACCCTAAACCATAATCTGTTTGGTGCCTGGTGGAAAAGGCACATATTTTGCAGTTCTCACCTTCTACCATATGCCAATGTCACTGATGTTTCTGTATTTTCCATTTGCCTGTACTAGTTAAGTAAGGCCAAGACATTACTTGTGCAAGCAGGGAAAGTGCTGTTTCAATCTTGTTTGAAATTTTAGTTGCTTAGCAGAAGTAGAAGAGTCGGTATTGGACCTGCTTCTTAAATTATTGGTGAAAAGAAGTTTAATCAGCAGATCTGTGCCCTTTGAAGTCTGCATTTGAAATGTTTGATGGGAATGACATTGGCAGTCATGGTTTTAAATACCAATAATGGTGATGATATGGAAATGCCTTGAGGCCCAAGTCATAATTGGTGTTTCATTGTATTAAGATTATCTTTCTGCTTAGCAGTTTACCTGCCTGCAGGTTACACTACTGAATTCTAACCTTGAATGTTTTCTGTGCCTAAAGTAGAGCCGTGTTGAAATCAGTTCCCTGTCAAAGTCTCTAAAATAAATATGTGTTAGTGGTGAGAGACTCAGGAGAGCTGAGGAGGGAGTGGTGGTGGTCCAAGTGAGTCAACTTCACAGCTCTTAGAATAAAATAGCACAAAGCATGAATTCACAAAAGCTTCCAGACTTGCCAGAGGATTTCTTCTTGGCAATGATTTCAGGAACCTCTTGCACAAGTGTTAAGGGAAGTGAAGTGTTCAGCTGCAGAGCAAAGTTGCCAGATTTGAAGCAAGCCTCTTTTATGTGCCTCTTAATCAAATAAAATTAATTCAACATTATGTGCATTTTCAGATCCCCTATACAACCTCATCATGAAATTACCATTTAGGAACTATATTTTTCCCTTATTGCAAATGTTCCCACAAACTTAGACCCATGTATATGGATTTTTTGTGTTTCTCTGACTAGATTGCTCTCTAGGGTTTTCTCTCCTCGTCAGTGTGAGTATGCCTGATGTGTGCATGCATACATACTTAAACATCATGTCTACCTGGAAACTATGCACGTGGCTTTGTCAGTGTGCTGTCTGATGTATTCAGCTGTCTCATCTGATGCACTGACTGATGTGCCTGTGCATGAAATTTCTTTTTGTCATATGGCTGTTGAAAACTACTAGACAGTTTAATATGCAAATGATATTTTGTTCTTTTCTCAACAATTCTACTGGATTTTAACCCATGTAATGTCTGTATCCCTATTTTTGTAGCTCTTGTCATGACATTTTCACTTTCCCCAGTCATTGGGATAGTCCTTTTAAATCTCTGTGTTTTGTTTTCCAGGGCTACTAAGTCTTATTTTGTACTTACACTATAAAATAAGTTTAGGCTTTTTTTTTCTCCTGCTACTCAGCATGGTTTGACAGTAATATGTCCCTGCCTGAAAAGAAGTTGTCTTTGTTCTAGTGGCTGTTATAGTATTTTAAGTAAATAATTTCAAGCAAGCACGGTTTTCACCATTTCTTGCCATCCCTTAAACAAAAGTTGAAAAGGCACTGCAGGTACTCTGCACTGTTGAAATTCAGAAGTGCCTTGTGATCCTCTGATAAGGCTCCATTTCTGAAGCAGATTTGCTTGGAAGAAGAGCCTGTGCTTATATTCCCCAAAGGTAAATTTTCTTCAACAAATTTGGGGTTTGTAGCACTTGTGCTGATTCATGACTTGGCTTAGACACTGAAGAATTTTGGGGTCACTGATCTCCAGGGCTCTCAGTACATGAGACACTTTTGAAGGAAGCTATGAGCCCCTCAAGACATCTCCTCCACATGTGTCCCCTGAGTCTGAGCACAAGGCAGTGACATGGCTGAAGAGACCAAGCAGGCCCAAGTGATGCTGCTGGTCTGACTGGGGACTTGGCACTGGCTTGTTCTCAGAGGAATTCTCTCTGCTCCAGTACGTACAAAGATTTTCTGCTATTTGGAGCTTGAGGAAAGTTGACTCTTCTAGCACACTCTGCATTTTCCTTTATAGACTAGTAACTGTAGTGATGCTTTCTGTATGCACACCCTGTGCTGTGCCTGCCACCAGCAGAGCTGACTCCCTATTCTCTCTGTTCCTTCTATCCCAGATAAAGAAGAAGTGCAAAGGAAACGACAGAAGCTCATGCCGAACTTCTCCGATGGCTATGGTGGAGGCAGTGGCACTGGAGGTGGTGGCATGTATGGAGGGGCAGGTGGCGGTGCTGGCTCTGGTAAGGCAGCAGTTTTGGGCAAAGAGGGAAGAGGGTTCTACTTTGAGAGCAGGGCAGATGTTTATGCTGATTTTTAAAATGTAAAGTGGATTTTGTATCCTAGGTGTGTAAGACCTGGCTCTGTTGCCTTTATTCTACTGGTACTCAATTCAGTCAAGCATCTTCTTATTCTAAACACTTCATCATCCCGTTTGCCTTCCCACCTTGGAAACTTTGTTGCATCCTAGGGCCTTGGAGGCGCTGAAATTCACGAGACAGCTCAGTTAACTATCATTTTGGGTGTCTAAAATTAAACAGGTTCTGAACTGTTTCTTGGACCACGACTGGAATTTGGCAAATTAACCCTGTTAAAGTTCTTTGTTAGTGCAAAGAACTGTTAAAAAATTGGAGGTACTCTTCAGTAAATTCTGTACTGTGCTCTGTTGAATTCAGAGTATATCTGATATGCAGGATCATGACAGCATTGCTTTGGTTCTTGCAGCAGAGCACTGAAAACCTATAGGTCAGCAAATGTCACCTGAACCACAGCCCTTCTTTTAGAGCAGGGACTAGAGCAGCAGTTTTCAAATTGCTACATGTGTTGCTGGCAGCACATGTACAGCATAACACCAGAGTACAAATGTGTTGTAATCACAAAGATTCAAAAGCACAGAGGCAGCTTACAATGTCTCAGTTGAGTTTTAGAGGTAAGACATAGCGATGCTACATGTGTGGTGTTATGGATGTTGGGATAGAGTGTGTCACTAGCCAGCCACCTAGAATTTCTTTGGATTTTTGAAGGGGTAGGAGAGAGCTCACCTTTAGCCTGGAAAATTAATTGGATGGAATAAAGCAGAAGGTATGCAGAAAACAAAAACTCAGTTCTTTAGGTTCAGTGTTCTTTTTGATGGTGTTCTCATTGTTTTTAGGATATAATTCTATTGATTATTAATCTTTCTCCCTTCTTTAGGGTTCAGTTTTCCTTCATATGGATATTCTGCTTTTGGAGGGATGCATTTCCCTGGCGCAACAAAGTCCAGTGCTGGCATGAAACATGGTAATAACATAAATGTTTTTCTTCCAACAGTTGAATGGAGTTTGACCTGTATTTTCTTCTACAGTATGAACGAAAGTCTCAGGCAGGTCTAGCTAAGCGTGCTGGAGGGGGCCTCTTCTCAAACCTCTGACAGCAGAGGAGTTTGTGGAGCTTATACTGCCCTGCTTCTCTTTTTTCCTCTCCAAGTGTAGTTTCTTTTTACTGTGCAGTCCTGAGAAGCAGTGACAAAAACCCATCCACATGCTTCTGTATTCAGTGTATTGTTTCAAGCAACAGCCCTCTTGCTTGCTTGAATGTGCTAATTACAGATGACCCAAGGACTTGACCACAGGAAATGTATCTTCCTTTGTTGCCACAGTCTGGTACTACCCTGTAGCCCAGAGAAATCAATGGAAAAGATTAAGTTAATAATAAGGACACTCTTGGCTTCCTAAAATAGGAAAGTAATTTCAGATCTACATGTTGATTACTCTGTAGATACTTCCAGAGTCTCAGGGATGAATTTACTGTTAGGAAAAAAAAATGTGTCTGAATAATTCTGCCTAGATTTTGTGTGAGTACTTCAGACTTACATTCTTGTACAATGAAAAGAGAGGTAAATCTGTTGTAATATATAAAAGTTTCTTTCTAAAGTAGAGGCTGTCAAAGACTTAACATCACTTTAGAGCAGTCACATCACTGTGTCTGTCCATGTGTGTTGGCATCTGGAATATCATGATTCGTGAGTTTAGTGATAAGTTTTACACTGAAGTAAATTTTTGTATTCATTTTTCAGGGTTTGGTTTTGTCTAGTTGTTTTATCATTTGTATTAAAAAAAGCAATGATACTGGACACTAATGATTCTACTTTTTATTAGAAGGTCTATCAAATTGCACAGCTGAACAAGACAGAAGGAGCTGTGATAAACAAAATGACCAATGGGACATGAAATGTGATGTGAAGGTGGAAGCCGTGGAGAGCACTGAGTGCAGAACATCTGCTGTTCATGAGAAAAAGGAGGATTCTGGTTTTTCCTGTAAGACTGAAGGAAGCGAAGCAGATTGCAGGTGGCAGGGTAAGTGAGCAAGTAAATGTATTTAGGGTAAATCAAACTGCAGTACTGCAAAGCAAGCATTAAAGGTTTGGAAAATCCAAAAATGTCTGCTTGCTCTTTTCAGAATATAAAAATTCCCCAAGATCTAAGGTCCATCCCTATACCTAGTTCTGTAGATAGCCTTCCACCTTTGTACTGCCACTGGACACTTGAGCTTCTGCTGGTCATGCAAGGAGATGAGACAGCTTTGCCTGCTGGGCATGTTTAACACTGCCTTTGAATAAACTTGTGTGAGGAAGGAGGCTGCAAGCAGTGAAGGCACAGGGAATATAACTCAGCAGTTGACTTGGCTTTTGATATTTGAGAGACTTTAGTGGATGAGTTAATGGATGTTAGTGACTTGCAGTAGGTCTTCCCTGCAACACTGCTGAACTGCATGCAAAGTAGCATTATTGGTTTGACTTTAAAATGTAAAGGTACCTGTTTCCATTTGACAAATACACAGTTAAATAACTGCAGTAGCAAAGTGTTACACATCAAACTAATGCCTAAAAATGTTTGCTTTTTATGTATTTTTCATATATTTGTAGCTTTGTAGACCATTAATATGTGGTTATACAGTTCCTGCTATTTTTCCTACCCTTTCTCTTAGATTTTAGAGTAATAAGCTTCTAATACACTCCTGAAATACTGGTTAGTCTTATTCTCAAGTAGAGGACCTACAGAAGAAGAACATTTTGTTTTCCAATCAGAATCTTAGAAGACATAACAAGAAGTGGGGCAAAGAAGCCCTGGATCAATTCCAGTTGGGCAGTACCTGGGGGAAAAAATTACCTAACCAACTGCTTTCCTAATTGGACAATGTTTATTAGATAGGATAATTTGTTAAACTTACAAAAACTGTAGAAATCTGTTCCTGGGTGTGCCCATAGCCCATAACTATGGACACACCTGGAAGCTTCTAATAAAGAACTGCTTTTTTATCTTACCATTTTAATACTGTTGTAAAGGGGTTTGTATTTTTATTTCAGGCAACAAAATAAAAGGAGGAGGAAGACAAGGGTAGTCATCAGAACTGGTTCAGCAGCAGAGTTCTAAAATATAGAAAGACTACAAATCACCCTTTCCCAGACAGCAAGATGTGCATTTCTTGGATTGTTTTTTTTTTAAACAGTTGATGGACACTTTTTAAAAGGATTTGAGTAATCATGCTTAGCGTAAAATAAAAAAAAAACAGTATTTGGACTAGAGAGACATGGTATTGGTAGGAATTGAGCTCCGAGGAATTTCTTGGTTCTGGTTTTTACCAAGTGCAACATGATCTAGACCACTTTTGTTATTCCCTGGATCAAGGAGAGAGCACATTACCTTGTGTGTGTCAACCCTGTCTGACACTTGCTATTAACAGCACTAGAAACTTGTGGCTTGAGAATCCAAAGTGGCACAGGAGATGGGCTGTCGTTTTAAACACCTCCAAGGTGTAGCTTCTTGTGATCTGAGGATGGATGCTGCTGAAGCAACCTGCTGTTTGTAGTTTTGGTTGTGATAAATCCTGTGACTGGTGCAGAGAACAAAATCTTGTGTTGGTATGAAGAAATAACAATGTCCATTTAGCTGTCATGAAGGAGGGGGTGTGAATTGTTTACCTGTTTTCCAAGTAATTAATATTGTAGGCAGGAAGCTGAGCTTTTTGGGTTTTTTTAATCTATTGTAATGGCATGAAGGGAGGGAATTTCTAGCTCCAGATTATACAAAGAATTAGTGCAGAAGAACAGGCTCCATAAAATAGCTACTGTAGGCTAGATCATTTGGTTATTAGACTAAAAGGTACCTATAATATTTTGAAGGATATGTTTCCTGTGTGTTTGATATGGAAAACCAGGGAGTTTCAACATCCAATTCTTTGATCTTTGGAATTTTGTATAATGAGAAAACACTGAATTGCTTAACACCCTTTAACCTGAATATAACACATTTAGTGTTAAGAGGTGAATAGCAAATATAAATCCATCAGCCCAGGCATATAGTACAGCAGCCACAGGGATGGACTGGCCAGAACAATAAGCTTTATGGATAGCTGAGTAAGTCTTTGCCTTACAGCAGTGATGTGTTCATGTTCATCAGGGACACGTTTCTGACCCGGTTAAATGCCTGGTTTTGTGTAATTGGAAATCCTGGCTATTGTCTCCCCATGTGTACTTTAAATGACACAGTCTGCTGTACTTGTTTGCACTTTGCAATTTCCAATCTTACAAGGTTTTATAGAAACATGAAACTGTTTAAAATACAGGCTGGTTTCAGATGATACTGCTTCACAGAATGACGCTGTAGTTTCAGAGCTCGTCTGTTTCATTTTCACTAGTTTCTTGCTGATACAGAACCACAAAAGTATTGACAGAGCAGCTAGAGTTACTTTTTTCCGCAAATGAGTTTCTTTTCTCCTATTTCTCCCTTTTGCCTCCCCACCATGACAACTTCTGCTTTTTGAAATCTCGGTGTCTGTCCATTTTATAATTCGAAAATCAGGATACAAATACTAAGCATTGCAAAAAGTGAAATGTTTTAAACAGAAGAACAGACTCTCTGTGCTGCTGCTGTGCAGGCTAGACTGCATGATTTGTGTCAGAGAAGCAGTGCAAAGCCCTGCATTTATTCCATAGCTTTTCTCTGAGCTTCTCTGCAATATTTGATGGGTCACTTAGGCTTCCCATGCCTCAGCTTCCTCAAGGAAAAACTACTTGGACCTGCAAGTTCCAGATCCAATTTCTGCTCCTTTTGTCTCATTTCACACAACTGCATGTCAGTGCTGTTAATTCAGTGCCAGTCAAACCAGAGGGAGCTTCCAGATTTGACTGTTCTCAGGGTTCCTGCTGCCTGAATGCTCAGCATGCCCCTAGTTTTCCTTCCCAGGCTTTCGTTCCCTCTGTCCTTACCTCTCAGAAGTAATTAGCAACTATCTCAGTGAAGCAGTGAATAATGCTTGGTGGTCTGCACTTTGTATTTCTGTGATAGCACAAGAACGCCTTGGAACACCACCTACTGTCAAAAGTAGGTGGTGTTCCAAGGAAAACAACCGAGCTGATGAGGAGGAAACTTTGTGTTGCAGGTGCTCTGTTCCTGGAGAAGGCCATGCAGCTTGCCAGGCGCCACTGCAACGCTCTCTTCGATTATGCCGTCACTGGAGACGTGAAGATGCTGCTGGCGGCTCAGCGCCATCTCACCGCTGTCCAGGATGATAATGGGGACAAGTGAGTTGACCACCCTGCACTTGCTGGGTTGAAACCGATGGGTTTGGGGACAGAATGGTGTAGTCAATTTGTTCTGTGCCTCATGGGTGCCAATCACTGATGGCACCACTTCTCCTTTCTGCTGTTCAGGAGAGGTACAGCTGTGATTTAGACACTTTTGTTTCATTTGCGAAGAAATGATGTACACCATAAACCTCATTGATCCAGTACCTGTCAGAAAATAATCTGGTCATTGAGGGTATGTTGAGCATGTTGTGAGTTTGAGTTTCTTTGCCCTTCTTTACTTAAAATCTTGACCGAGTGTGAATTGCTGTGCTTGCATCATGATACATGGTGTATGGGGATCCTCACCTTGGTGCTGAAGGAGAGGGCCCTGCTTTTTATTCCATGCAAGTCCTTAAGTCTTCATAGGATGCTTCAAGTAAGAGATGCACCAGAAGATGTAGAAACAATAGCTGGAGGGTCCATACTGCATTTCTCCCACTGACATCAAGTTCTTTCCAGAGGACATTATTTTGCTCTTGCTCATGTCTGTACTGTACTGTTGTCTTCCAAGGGATTGCACAGATGCTTGTGCCAGATTTGGCTGCTAATATTTGCATATCAGTCTTCCAATAATGTGAGCTGGAGTGGAAATCCAGCCACGTAGATTCTGTGGAACTCAGAGTGAAGTACTGTGAGGGGCTAATGATCAGTAGTTATTTAAAACGAAATTCAGCAAAAGGGCTCTGAACAAATGCAAAGATAATCTCTTCCATAAGCAAGTGACACTATCACATCCTTACTTTTTAGCTGGCAGGTCCTGTCCAATCACCTACATTTCCTTAAATTGTAGTGTTTTGAACAGTAGAAGCCAGATAATCTTTAAGGTGTCTAGCTAGAAGGAAAATTTCAAGTGACTGAGACCTGTAACGCACTGTTCGGTTATTCTGAGAAAGGTTACCACTTTCACTCCATTTTCAGTGAAAATAGGCCTCAGATTACAGAGAGAGGACTGCACAATCAGAGAGAGCTACTTTACAAGCTTTGCTTTCCAGCTGGAAACCTAATGTCTGCTTTGAGATAAACAGGAATACGAAGGAGGTGGGAGCTAGCAACAAAATCTACAAGTGCTATGGACAGTACAGCTTCTGTATTGAAAAAAAGAAAGGGGGGACTTGGAGGACTATTGAGCAAGTAGGCCCTGCATTTCAATACCCAAGTGTTGCTCCTCAGATTTGGACTTGCAGGGCATTTTAACTAAGTTAAAATACTTTTTAGAATGATAATAAATAGTTGTTTTCTTGCTGGATCAAGAAGTACCTGCAAGTATGTGAGGCTCAAGTTCACATTGCCTTTCTCCTGAGATGGATCTATTCTGTGAGCATAATCCACATCTGTATTACTTCACAACTTTTTAACAAAGCAAAGCTTTGCTGATTGTCTTCCAGCTCTCTTGGGGGAGAAGAAAAAGGTCAAAATTACTTAATAAATTGCTCTGGTTTTCATTTTAATAATAAAAATTATATGGCAATTAGAAAGTTTTTGCTTAAGCCTTTCAAAAAACTTGGCTGTCAACAATTTATGGCTTTGAGACAGAACCCAGAAACCTGTGATTAGAGTATATTTACAGTGCACACTCGGTAACACTGGCTGTGACTGTATTTATACCAGTACCACTGCTCTGTAGATATCTGATGGCTCTACAGTGGTGCTCAAATGCATTTTTTCATGTAGGAATGTTTAAGAAATGGAACTGACATTTTGTGGTCTAGTCAGCAGCATCACATATAAGGGCTAAAATTAAAATACTTGCTGCTGAAATGAGAACTAAAAGCAGTAGAAGAACAAATGTGTTTCTGTAGTGAGATTTGGAAATAAAATGTCAGCATGATACAGAGCATAATGAAAAGCATCTGTCAGAGCAGAGGAACAGCACTTTTCCAGTAATGGTGGGACTGTTTGTACAGCACAGGAGAGTTGAAGAAGGGAAGGTGCCATGATACTTCCAGTAGCAGTATATAGAATCAATAAAAAATGCCCTTTAAGGATGAATTTGGTTTGTAAATTTTTTTTTCTGTTTTTTAAAGTATCTTCTGGTTTTGGCTGCTCGCCGTCTCATTTTCAGGATGACTCCTTGCTCTGAATGGCATGGAACTTCCTCTTTATTTTTCTGACAAAAGTGTAAATCTGAGACTGTTCAGGTGTTTCTGGAGTGGCATAACAGACACACCACATGTCCTGTGTTGATATTTTGTGTCAGCAGCAACTTGCTAAAAGATGAGTCTAGAAGTTGGCCGGCATGTGCCAAGGAAGGGCTTTGCAGGGAATGTTTCAAAACAAAGGGCATAATTTTTAAATGAAATCCTAAGGTAGCAAGGCAAATGGAGCTCTGTGGGACAGGGGTGATGGATTCACAACCTGCTTTCTCCTGGTGCCATGTTGCACATCCAGCCACTCAGGTTGGTGGTAGGGACGTGCCTTTGGAGAAGAGCACAGGTTAAATTAAAGCCATTGCATTAACCTAGTAGAAGTAAAGTGACTTGCTATGCAGTCACTCAGGTCTCAAAACAGGTGCTTTTTTGGCATGGTGCCTCTGGCCACTGTTGCAAATCCTGTGGTTGTTAGTCACTGGGCCTGAGTCCTTAGTAATTTTTCTGTTTGAAAACGAAATAAAGAAAAACCCACAGATCTGGGGAAACCCGTAAGGGAAAATCTGCTTTGGTAGCAGAGGCTTGTGGAAATTCTGCAGGAAGGTTTTCACAGTAACAAGTGTTTATCTGCTGCATAATTCAAAATATGAAAAAACAGCAAACCAGCACAGAATCTGAGAATTTCTGAAACAATTGTTTTGTGCCACACATTTGTGCCTAGTAATAAAGTAATGCTGAGGTCCAGCAAAAGCCATCCCGAGCTTGCTTTTGTGATTGAAGGGTTAAACAGTTACCTTCTGACCTGGTTTTTTTCAATGTTGGGATTCATTTTAGGTCTTGATACTTAGTATTGGAATCATTATCTCTAATAGTCAAGTGTTTATATCAGAATGCAGTCAGATCTACAGCAAAGCCTTGAAACTTTTGTAATAAGTTTGAAAACAGTGTGAATTTATTAATCTGTTTTTTGTTTGTTTCAGTGTCCTTCACTTAGCAATTATCCACCTTCATACTGAGCTGGTGAAAAACCTCTTGGAAGTGATGCCCAGTTTGAATTACAACGACATCATTAACATGAGAAATGACCTCTATCAGGTGAGCAGTTGTGGGGGTATAAGTGTTGCTGATTGTTTAGCCAGTAAAAAAGAAATTGCACAAATTGTTGTCTGTGGGAAGACATCAGACTGATGCAAACAAGTTTAGAAACAAGGATATACTGGAAGGCTGTGGAGGAAAGAGAGCATGTTTTCACTGGTTTAGTCCATATTTCTCTTGATGGTAACAGAAGTGTCTCCATGGGCTAACTGTGGAACAGGCCAAAAAGAGTAAATTCTTCAGTCCATGACTTCAGTATTTGGCTTCTCTGTCACTAAACCAGAGGTATGGATTACAGTGTGCCAGCTCTGTGCTCCTCTGACCTTTCTGACTCTGCTTAAATTGGGATCATGAGTCGGTTCCTGTGTCATCAGTTATCTGTAGGCACATGTGGAAGCCATAATAACCTACACTGTTCCTACAGCCCAGATTGTATTTGTGCCCATCAC
>VYZP01050135.1:0-41883 GCA_013400635.1 Hypocryptadius cinnamomeus
GTGCCGGGGCCGGCGGGGCTGCGTGTCCGCCGAGCGGCGCGGGGGGCTGGACACGGTCCCGAGGAAGGCGACGCTCCGAGGGGAGCCGCCGTCCTGGCTGCGCGTCCGCAGCCGCAGGCGGGCAGAGCCGCCCGGAGCGGGCTCCCGCGGGGGGCAGCCCCGCAGCCCCGTCTCTCCGGTGCCATCTGCCCGCCCTGCCTGCCCCGCGGGCCGTCCCACGGCTGAGCCCCGCGGTCCGCTCGGAGGGTCACCCCTGAGACGTACCTGGCCGGGTGAGGCAGTGGCTCCCTGCCTGCTGGGAGCGGGCATTGGCGGCTCTCCGGCCGCCCCGAGCTGGCGCGCTGGCGGCGGGGCGACGGCTGTGGGCTGGGCGCGGGTGCCCTCTGTCTTCAGCACCGCTCCACCGCAAGGAAAAAAACAGGTCATCCCGGGCTCATCCATTATCTCATACAGAAGGTTCAGTCATTTTCTCCCCCTCCTTAATTTTTTTCGGCTATTGTCTTGTAAACGAGTAAGGAAACATCACCCGGAGCACGCTGCGGCTGCAGGGGAGGTATTGGCTCTCACCTCCCGTGCCTCTTAATTCATTATCTCCTTGCCTCAATTAGCAAGAGCGAGAGTTAAAGCAAGAGGCTGCTGCTAGAAGGGGACCCAGACCACGCTCGGGAGACCCGAGACAATGAATTTGCCGTTCTGCCTCACGGGCAGGGCTTTGCTATTTAAATAAATATTTATATTTGGGGGAAAAAACCACAAAAAATACACTGCAACAAGGTAAATCACCTGTAAAGATAAAGGCATAAAAGGCATTGAGATTGCAGTTTTCAGGTCAAGATGAACCTAAATGAAGCACGTGAGAGGCATGCCAGATTAAAATAATACCAGATTGAATAATCATAATTCAGACGACCTGCTTGCATCCCTAACACAGGTCTCGGGTGTTTTACTTGACTGTATGAAAGTTAAAGTTAGATTACCTTCCCACTGGGAACTCTATAGATATTTGCCCTACTTTTGAAAGAAAGAGGCAAGGACAAACATTTAACTATTGCTCATTCAGAGATGGGCTTGCAGTGAGTGCTGCCTCAGGGGTGTCTTCTCCTTGTGTCAATATCTGAGCTGATTTTATTGTCACACAGCTAGTTATTTGTCTGCACTGTGTTTATCCACGAGCTCTGTTTATCATGGAGGACCCAGCCCAGGGGGTTGCTGGTGCCCTCCTTCCCTGCAGGTAATGTTTCCCAAGGAGGGAACCAGGGTCAGAGGGGCTGCCTGTCCTCTGCCTCTGGGCATGAAGCCTCCCCAAGGACAGCCTAGGGCAGTTCTGCCAGGGCCAGATCTGGAGAGACATTCAGATGTGCACAAAAGGGGGAACAAATTTCCCTTCACCCATGTTTTAATGATTAAACTTTAATTTCTGCCCTTGACACAATGAGCTTGCAGCATACCAGCAAATTATTCCAATGGTTAAGTTTTGGTTTGCTTCTCTGGCTTTGGCAAGGGAAACATTTGCAAATGCTCCCACTGGTTCTTCCCAACATATAGCACCCTGTAGCCTTCATCCCCTCTAACCTGGCACTCAGAAAGACAGCAGGTCTTTATGCTGAGACTCTGAGATGTGCACAGCTGTCACACAGAGCTGTTTTCCCTCAGTGATGGTCTGAGTTTTGCTGAGACTGGAAAGCAGGTCACTGGGTCCTGATGCCCAGCCATGGCTGCAAATGCTGCCTCTCCCACCCCTGCAGCAGCAGGTGGGAGTAGGTGGAAATGGGCAGAAGTCTGGGGCTCATATGAAGATATCTGGGATATCTTTAGGAAAGGCCAGGGAAAGACAGCACTGGGATTGCAATGGGTTTGATCTTCTTTTCCGTCATGAGGGAAGCACTCGTGGGCAACCACTAGTACTGCTGTCTTTGTCCCACAAAGAGTCATCCCACTGCCTTTTGTCCCTGACTCCTACACATCCTGATCCTGCTGTGTCCTACAGATCTAGTATTTCTCCCCTCAGAAACAGCCCATGTCCCCAGTCCTACCACCTTCACTAATTTCTTAACATATGGTCCTTTTATCATCTGGTAACCATCCTTGAGGCACTACATGGGACTGCATTTTTTGCAGAGATATGAGCTGCCATCAAGCAGGGAATCAGGGCAAAACCAGAGCAAGGCTGGAGCTGTCTTGTAAGCAGCAATTCCTTTCCAAGGGAAATTGCCTGCTGTTGAATATTTTTTCTCTGTGAAATGAAGGACAGGTGAATAATTTTCATATTCCCATGTTACACAATTGAAAAATCACTTGGAGGTTGATTGAAATATTCTGTTTTGATGGCAACCAAAGTGTTTTGTTCTGTTTTCTTTTTAAACATTTTATACAATGCAGAACAGTTTTTTACTTCAGATAAAATCAATCATTAACATAAAATGGATGTTACAGTATTTCTTCCAACAAAATTATCTTTTTCTACTCCTATTTCATCAGAATTATCTCTTTTAACAGAAAATTTTCTACTGGAAAAGTTCTGTTCAGCTCTTATGAGAAAGACCAGTGTCTTGCACAAAATGGTTTGAAAGGAGGTTTGTTTGTAGTAGCAATGGCTGAGGCCTGGAAACCTTGTTTGTTGAAATCCCACTTTTGGTTTCCCTAACACGGCTATTCCCTTCTTTACTTCCTACCAAGACAGACAAGCCAGATTGACTGTCTAGCTGTACAGACTCTCCAACTAAATTATTGGGGAGATTTAAAGCTATTCTGCAAGGATCCATGCTGCTAAAGTTATACAATTTTATTCTGCCTTGGAAACAAGTAGAAAGCTCATGTGTTCCTGTCTGAAATAAGCTGAAACATATATCAGCTAACTGATAAATTGTCTCCAATCCTTTTTATTCTGCTCACTTAGCTGCTTTCTTTTAATGATTTAAAAATGTCACCTGCTATATATAAACAGTGTGCATGCAAAACATGCATAGGTAGCCCACTGTTGTAGATACTAAATTGTTTGCCTGTGACCAAAGATTTGGAATCATCTTCTAGAAGGCTTGTTCAGATAAAACAGGGATTTAGTCTTTCTAATATATTCAATTTTTTTTTTTTTAATTTTCTCCTTTTCTCTTAGCAAAGTAAACATTTCTCATAGGTTTTTGTTTAAAATATGTGCCAGCTACAGCATGGTTTTTTACCTCCTTTCTCGTATTTAGGCTTTCAAGTTGCCCTATCTGTAAGAAATAAAGCAACAGCATTTTTAAGTTTTGATTGCTTACACTTATTTGCTGCAACAGCTAAAAATTAGTATAAATGGATCAATGTGTGTATATATGGAGCTTTGTAAAGGTCTGATTGCTCAGCTGTTCCTTGTACTAGTAGATCCATTAAAATTAAATAGGATTAATCCATGAAATTTAGGACTCGCTTCTAAGATACTTAGGAACTTGCAATAGCTTCTACACAAACCTATGACTGTATAGGGTACTCTCCATTTCTTTTTTTTTTTCTTTTTTTTTTTTCTTTTTTTTTGACAGGAATAGACACGCCTTGAAACCAAACAATTCCCAGAAATTTGAAAGCTAAAATTGACAGTCATCCAACACCCTCTTGCCCACTGTCTCAAGTCACACTATTGTCAGCATATTTTACAGATTTAGGTGATTTTACATCCTTTGCAAAAGTTCCTCCGCTGGGGCTTTCTCAGGAGGAAAATGTCTGTCTGGTTAGGATTTCAGATGACTTTCAAACAAATGTGAGATCCAAATCAACGCAAAACTCAGTATTCAGGGATGTCTTGAAAATTTTATACACTCCCTGAGGATTATAGACTCCATGAAGTGATAAATAGAGATTTATTCAGACATTCAGCAGTTTTCATCTCTGGCTAGCAGAGCTGTTAATAAGCTAAGAGCAGTTCTTTCTATATTTAAAAATAAGTAACTGATTGCTTTTATAACCCAATATTAAAAAACTTTCAGCAGAAGTGCTTCATGCCGGCTGCTAAGGAGAGAGACTGGAAGAACATGGTACAAAAAACAAAAGGCCTGATCTCTCCTCAGCAGAAACTCACCTCACAAATGGTTCCCTTGCCACAAGCCTGCGCCCTCCAAGCAGTGGCATGCAATAGTCAAAGGCAGCTGGTTTCCATTCCTTACAGAGAGGGCACACCTCAAATCTTGAAGGTTTCTTGGGCATCCGCTCTTGCGAAACCCAAAGACAAATGTTGGTCTCATGGCAATGGGGATGCTCCCAAATAGTGAATAAGAAGTCAGGTGAATATCTTCTTTGATAAACAACATGACTGTTCAGCCCCAGATAATGTTTAAAATCATTCCTGTATTTATTTTCTAACTGCAAAAATGTACTTAGGGTGCCCCCTAGGCCAAAATGCTCCACAATGTTCACAACATCCACTTACATCAATTCTATCCAGTTTGATTAATTTTGATAAAACTCCCTTGCCCTGAAATCCCCCGATTTCCCTGAAATTATCCCCTGAAAAACAACATGAGTAAATAGATAAATTTCTGCTGGGACTTGCATTCCAACAAGCTTACACTACATCAGGCCAAAAAGAAAAGTGCATTTCAAAGTCAAAGGTCCACAGTTCCTGAGCATCAGACTGTCCATTTAAAATCCACAGACTTCTAATTTAATTTGGAAATGTCAGTCTGAATCATTCTGGCTGAACTCACCAGACAGGGACTTATATAAGTGTGAAAGGAGAGACAGTACCTTGGATATATGGGATTTAATACAAATTAACAAGACAGATCTACTTAATTAGATTGTAACTAACAGGACAAGTAATTTAACAAGAAGTCACCATCCCTTATGGAGACAGATTTGGTACTCTGTGGGAAATATGGCAGCTGAAGCATCAGCTAGCCAAATTTTCCAGTGATTTTCAAGGACAGCTTCTTGTAAAGCCATCTGCAGGAATTCAGTCTGGTACCAGTGAAAACTGGTAACACCTACATATGGAAAGGAAGTCCTTGCTGTGCGGATGAGGGAAAGGTGTTCCTGCTCTCTCCTGCCATCTCGGCTTTCAGGCTGCAGCCGAGTGCAAGAAAGACTTTATGCTGCAGATTGCAGCTACAAACGGCACCAGTAACCTGTGAAGATCCAAAGTTTACTCCAACTGTACAATGTAGCAACACATCTCTGCACTCCTCTGAGAGAAACTGCACACAGCTAGTAATTTCCGAAATTTTCCCCATGACTACAGTAAGCACTGAAGAAAACAGCTCTGTGTTTACTGGCTGTTGTGCCCTTCATTTCGCCACACAGAACCGTTATAAACATTTTGTAAAACAAAAAGAAGGAAAAAAATATTAAAAATCACAAATATCAGAGATGGAAAAGGCTAGCAGTCTTTTCAAAATGAGAATCTTTTACACGTGACTAAAGAATCAGAGGAAGTTTTACAAATATCAGTTTAGCAAGTAAACAATGTGTGATAAATACTTGACATACTTTAAAGAACCTTTCCAGTGCTTAAAAAAATTTTAAAAAAGAAAAGGAAAAAAAGCCCAAATTAACACGTTGAATACCTCTGGGTGCTAGTTTTTCCATTTGCAGTCTGTTGCTGTTTATGCAACACCGTATACAGGATACTTTATCAGCTTCCCTAAAAACCTATTTTTAAAGTCTGCAATAGCAAATAAAATAAGGAGGAATGGAATATCTTAAAGATTAGTAGGATTTTGTGGTGACCTTTAACTGAAATGATCTCATTTTCTACACTGCACCTCCTTTATGCATTTGCAATCATTCAGGATGGATGGAAAGCGTGCCTTAAAATCACTGCCAGCAGACTGGTCAGCTTTATTCACTTTTTTCTTGCTGTACCTGGTTGCAAATGAACTCAGAGGTGTCAGCTAGGGGAACTTCCAGCCTATTGTTCTAGTTTCACAATCACTATTTTCATTATTTTTCTAAATGTAGGTAATGTGACAGAATAACACATGACTATGTAGTAACTCAATAAAGTAAATCTGTGTTTGTTTTAGCTGGGATAGAGTTAATTTTCTTCGCAGTAGCTGGTGCAGGGCTGTGGCTTGGATTTGTGCTGGAAACAATGCAGGGATAACAGAGAGGTAACACAGAGATGTCTTTGCTGCTGCTGAGCTGACACAGAGCCAAGGCCTTTTCTGTCTCTCACCCTACTCCAACAGCAAGGACACTGGGGGGGCACAAGGATTTTGGAGGGGACACAGCTGGGACAGCCAACCCCAACTGACCAAAGGGATAATTCAAACCATGCAACATCATGCTCAGCATATAGAGCCAGAGGAAGAGGGAGGAAGGAGGGGTCATTTGGAGCAATGGTGTTTTTCTTCCCAAGTGACTGCTACATGTCATGGAGCTTTGCTTTCCTGGGGATGGCTGGACCCCTATCTGCCCATGGGAAGCAGAGAATGATTTCCTTATTTTGCTTTGCTTCTGTGAATGGCTTCTGCTTTCCCTATTAAATTGTCTTCATCTTAACCCACGAGTTTTCTCATAAAATACCACATAATCTGAATTCATTTGTAAGATATACCTACTACTTAAAGCAAGACATACACAACAAGAATCTGATACCCAGAAATAGAATGAGGATATGGTGTAAAAACTACACTCCTCCAACTATTTGCAAATTACTTGATACATTTGTTCAAAACATTGATGCAGAAAAGCACCATTCCTACAAAATGAGAGGACAGTTCACAACACAGTAAAAATAGTTCTCACTAAGTGCTTACACATTTTGACATCTCTGTGCTATAACAAAAAAAGAGAACATTATCAGATGACATATGTTTCTTTAAATACTTACTTATAGTCATCATGAGGAGTTGCCTTGATGACAGAAATTGCACAGACTTTATCATTTTGACTTTCCCTCCAAGCAATGCATTTCTGGAAGCATTTCATTACTTCAGGATCTATTAGAATCATTGTTGTAGCTCTCTTTCCCCTCATTTCCCTGACAGTATGCTGCTGTGGCTTTGATGACCCATTAATTGCTTTTTCTGTGACTTCCTTGTGGTGAAGTGGCTGCACTGTCTCACTGGCCACTGGCCACTGCAGGGATGTCAAGACCTTGATCCTCACTGGGTTGCCTGGCTCCTCAGCTTGTTGCTATGCCTGGTTGGTCCTTGGGGCGCTTCAAATCCCGGCATCCCGGTTCCTCCAGAATCAGACATTCTCAGTCTTGTCCACCAATGCAACTCTACTTGACCTAACATTGGATTTATCACAAAAATTGCATTTATTAAGGCAGGAAAACAAACATCAAGTGTAACATGACCATGGGTGATAAGTCCAGCTGATCCAGCAGCTTGAATTCATTGGCTGTGAATGCCTGTCCTCAGTAAGTACATTCAAATGCTTTTTATCTTGAATTTCCATCAGCTAGTTGCCTTTTTCCATTCTTTCTCAAAGTAGGCAATATTTCATTTATATCTCTAGTCCACTTACAATTAATAGCTCACATTTGGTTCATGGATTAGATCACAAAGCCCCAAAACCTATACTTGGATGTTTGCTCTCCTGATTATCTTCCCTAAACACTATTATAATTTTTTGGCTCTACCTGAGCAAAGCATGTTTACAAGGCATTAACAGATTCTGATTTTCTATAAACAGTGAAGTAACAATGTTCTGAAATACAAGACCCACTCATACACTTTGAATGAACATTAAGAATGCACCTAAAACCATTCATTTCTTTAAAAAAATCTTACTTACTATTTGTAGAAACGGGGCTGAACCAAAAATGATCAAAAAGGAAGGCTAGGAGCAGTGAAGAAAACTCAAAGAGAAGAGCCTCACTCAATTAAAGAACACTTTTATCCTTTTTGTCTAAGGAAATATAGCCAGCATGTTAACTGTGCCTATTGCCTCCACAGCCCTTCCTGACAAAATACCAAAAATATTCAGGAGGCTATTGAGGAAAAAAATTAACTGAAATTTGGAAAGGTCTCTCTCATCTGTCCAAATTTTTGAATGTCAGTAGTCAACTAAAAGAAGTAGACCAACATAAATACCCACACTGGGAGAGAGACAGGTAAAATTCTTCACTCTGAGGAGAGTGAGGCATAGATATAGGTTGTCCAGAAAAGCTGTGGATGTCCCATCACAGGAAATGTTTAAGACTAAGTTGAATGGGGCTTTTGAGAAACCTGGCCTAATGGAAGTTGTCCCAGCCTAGGGCAGGGGAATTGGAACTAGAAGGTCTTTAAGGTCCTTTCCAACCCAAACCATACTATGATTCTATGAAATAACAAGCAGTTGCAAGCAGGTGCCCAGGCAGCACAGCTCTGGGCCAGCTGCAGAATGGGGTGTCTCTGTCCTGGGGAGGTACAACTGAGTCCTCACAAGAGATGACTTTCAGGGGTAGAGGATGGAGCAATCATTAGGCAGGCTGATGATACATGCCTGATTACAAAGTTTGTGTAGAAAAGTGGGGTCCGCGAAATCCCTATTCCCCTCCTATGTGTAAAACATGTGTAGATTATTAAGTGTAACTCACAAGGTGATTCTTGAAACTTGTTTAGCAATGAGCACATGAAGGGATAGAGACAATACATGTCTGAGTAGCTGCATTGCCATACTGTAAATAATAGTCATAGGTAATTAACCTTTGCTTCAATAAATTAGAGAACTCATAAAGAGAAAACATCTAAATAGCAGGATGATTCTATGTAAACAGTTGTGGTTTACAGGTTTTCTGTACAAGTCTGTTGTGAAAGCACATACTAATTTCATGGCATAGTCTCTATTTTTATTCTAGAGGATGTTTTCTCAATAAATATACTATAATATACTATGTGCTTGTTTTCATAGCATATGCTTGGTTTTGTTTCCTCTCTTCTCAGCAACAGCTTCTAAAAAGACTCCTTTCATCACCACTGCACTTTTTATTTAGCTGCAAACCATAAGTCCCCAATAAATTAACCCAAACCAGCTCAACCAATTTGGCAGCTGCTGTCACCACAGTAATAGACAGCTATTGATTTCCATGTCTTTATTTAAATTCAACTAATGCTTGTGCTGCAGCTTGTGCTGCATCTCAATTCCTATTGTGTTTCTGATTTCTAAATGGTACCTGCACTTAGTTTATCTTTTCTTTATCTGGCTTTTATTTTTCTCTAAATTCCAACCACAGGGGATACAAATCTGTACATCACTCTTTCTTCTTGCTCTCCTTTACCAGACAATGTAATACGCACCACTCAAATAACGCATTTTCAATCCATTTTCTAAATCATCCTAAAATTTGATTCTTCAGCCCAAACCCACGTGAAAAGTCTTTGTGTGCTTTCATTTTGTGACTCCATGTACATAGACTGATGACACACGTATAGGACTTAATCCCAAAGAATATTTGGACATATGCTTAACTCCACCCTCATTTAACATAGATTTTAAATTTTTGCCCTCATTTTTCTTTTTAGAAATTGAGGAGGAGGGTAAGGAGAGGAATCCAGGGATATGTGGTGAGAAGACTGCTTTCAGCTTTGATTGTGTACTCCATTCTTATTTTTGTTCATTCATTTCTAATATAGTAAAATCAAAAATTACAGTAAAACTAAAACAAAAATAAGTCTACCCAGTAAAAATTCAGAGGAAGCAAGGACCACACCTGTTTTCAGCTATGCCTTCCACCTCTGCTTATACTTTCTAGTTCAAAACCCTCACTGCTGAAGAAACAGAAATCTTGGCCCATTAGGTATCACAGAATGAACTGATGCTGCAAGACCAGACTTCACAGTGGCTCCTTGAGGCTGCAGGGTATGTGTGAGAGTGTGGAAGATTTCTAAGGGGTGTTTAAAAAAGTCTCTTAACATTTCACAGTTGTAAATTGTACTTTTTCGAATGCTGAGATTAAACTGCTTTATCTCTTTTTCTGATTTAACTATCTTGGTTGAAGATATGAAATGTGGGTGAGAGGAAGATGTTATTCAGTTGGATGCTATTTTTAATTTCATAGTGTAGATAATGTATTCAGAAACCTTTGCTTTGAAGGTAATCTGCATGCAGTGCTGATAAAGAGTACCAAATCTTTACACAGTTTATGGGATAATTCTGATTAGATGCAGTTCTTACTCTGTGGTCAGAAGTGTACAATACCTACAATAATTATGGTAATTGTGTATTGGAAGTCGGCTATTCAGGAGACAGTTATTTGTTTAGCATATAATGGTTCAGGCCTGTGAGACAGGGAAGTTATCTGCAGCTGAAGGACAAACAATAAGAAAGACTGCTTGGGAGCAGGTTGTTCTTATGTTACTTCACTTTATACGTATCCTAAAGATCACTCAAATTGAAGTCTTCTTGCTCCAAACAACACTAACGCCACCAGAACCCCTCAGAAATGCAAGGCATATATGGGAAACAATCAGCCTGGCTCCTCAGCAAACAACCTTGCCTGTGCAGAAGCAGATGTGAAAGGGGCATATTGCCTGGGAAAGGTGGCACCAAAACATCAAACTACACCAAACTCTCATCAGGCAAACTCAACCCAAAGAAAAATTTTAGCTGAGTCCAATCAGGCCAAACTGTGCAAGCTCTCAAGTCACAAGAAGCTGAAACAAAAAATCTGTGAGGATTTACTTGGTGTAGATGCTACCTCTCTTTCCCTTCTCAAATGATGCTGGGTTTTTGGTTTGAGAGCAAGGAGCAAAAATTTTGAAACAAGACCAGCAGCTGCAATAATTCTTCTGGAGTTACCAGGGTAGCAAAGCAGAACAAAACTTGGCATCCAGGGTTACTTTTGGTGGATAACTCATAAATAATGGTGAGTGGCTGGTGTTCTGCAAATAACCTAACCTTTCTGCACTACCAGAGATGTGTCTTCAGGTCTTCTGACATCACACTCCTCAACAGTACCCTGATCTGTGCCCAGAGCTGCACCAACCCCAGGGCAGCAGCAAGTGCAGGGAGCTCACCTGACTCTTCTCCTTTCTAGGATCTCAGCAGCAGCAGCAGCACATGGCACTGCCATACTTCTAATCACTTGGGTTAAAACTGGATAATGCACGTATTTCCCACCAGGTTAATATTTTCTGGAGGGCTTCCTGAAAAATGTGGTTTCCAAGTAGAAGTGAAAGGAAAAACCACCCTTGGCCTTGGTACCCTCATTGCTCTCTTTGTGGAACAGATATTGTAGGGCTCCCGGGGAGCTGGTGGTGGTGGGAGACCTCAGCACGTGTCTGCCAGGGCAGAGCCTGGCAGCCAGGACCCATCCCATCTCCCCAGCCCAGCAGGGATGACCAGGAACGGTCAGTCTGGGCTGGCAGCAACATACCAACTTGTGCTTTGGGCAGGAGCCAGAACTGTTGCAAAAATTGATCAGCCATAAACAAGATGCTTACCAAGTCAGCAGATAAGCATTCCTTGTTTTGCTGATATCTCTACACACAACATTGTAGTATTGTTATTTATATCCTATAACATCTTAATCATTTATCACTTTCCATCTGTGCTCCAGACCCAGGATTTCATCAGCTAGGAACATCTTCAGGTCCATAAGCATCCCAGGAGAATATTTTTGCAAAACTTTTGTATTATGTTCCTATTGCCTAGAGAAACAAACCATAGTTAATGAAAAGTAATACTTTGTTGGAAAAAAGGGAAATATTTATTTTGTTCTGACCTCATTACTTTCTCTTGCAATCATTTTTCAAATAAAAGCCTGTTCTCTCATCTCTCGATAGCTTCCAATTACCTCCTCAATTAAAAAGGTTTATTTTTACTCAAGCAGGGTCATGAGATGTAATATTTCATTGTTTCATTGTATGACAAGGTGGGGTTTTTTTCCCCTGAGTCTGTGCTCAGTGATGCACTGAAATTTCTGCTGACTCATTTCCCCAGTCAGAGAATGTGGATTCTACCAAGCCCAGCTAGGAGGCATGAACAGTCCTGTGGAACACAGATGGGGCACCATGTAGGACAATGTCTTGGAACAAAACCAGTCAAAAAGAAAAAACCCCAGGACACTGAAAGCAGGAAGGAGATTGGATTGAAGCATGGTTTATTATTGACATTTGTGTACAAACTTAGGAACTGTAGGGCTACATAACACGTTATGCATCTACCCTAGTGAGAGCACAGCAGACACAGAATTATTTTTGTTGTTTTACAGCTAGGACAAAATCCATACATCTGGGTTTGCCTGGATGGGGAAAGGCAAAGTAGAAAGTAATAACAAGAAAATATCTACAGTTGCTGGAGATTAAAGTATTAAAAATTGATTACAAGTTTCTTCAATTTGAAGTGGTAAATTTGTATAGAAGTACCAAAATATAAATACAAATATGTATAGAAGTACCAAAATATTTAAATTGCTTACACCACTTGTGCTGGTGATAAAACCACAAACCAGAGCTGCTCATTTACATGGGCCATTCCATCAGCCCCCATTAGGTTGGGCTCCCTGTGGTACTATGTAGGAAAACAAACTAAAATACACATTTGGAGTCCCAGACTAACTTCTCATTGCTCATTGCATTTCTAAATTTTAGGCCAAAGACAGACAACAAAAATATAGTTTGATTAATAAGCCTCAGTGTACAGATATTTAGAAATACAATGACATTTATATCCAGAGAAAACATCCTTTCTCATTAGTTAAAGTTATTGCCTTAGGGAGTTAATGTCCCAGGTAAAAGTAAAATCTCCATTCAGGGATGATTCAGGTGCCTTTCCACTAGACTTGCTCCAGGGACCCACGTGACAGGGGGTCTAAAGGCTTCTGCTGTCTTAACATTTCTCCCTGAACAGCAGCATCAACTCAGCACCACTACAATCAGGCCTCTCCTGATGCAGATTTACTGCACCTTTCAGGGAATAGTTACAAGGGACCAGGTGGCAGTAGCAGCAGAAAGCAGCCAGTTCTGCTGCCCAGCTGAGATCTGCCTCTCTGTAATTCCCCTGTGGCTCAGTGTCACATCGTACCCACCTTCCTGGGATACTGCAGAGAGAAATATCCCCGTGTCCCACCAGAAATGCTGCCTGGCACTAACAGCATCCAGGTAAGGTGGAGCTCCCCCGAAGCACCGGGCAGTTTGCTGACAGCTTTGGGCCATCTCCTCGGCTCTCCCATGCCCTGTGCAGTCCCTGAGTCAGCACTGCCTGCTCTGCAGCCCAGAGCCGGAGCAAATGCACAGCCTGCCCCCTCTGAAACCTGCTGCTTTTTCTGACTCAGACAGTCACCCAGGAGGGCTCAAAGGTGAATTTTGGACAGACAATTTCATATAATACTCCTCTGAACAGAATGATTATTAACTTTCTGCAATGAAGCTACAGCAATCTTTATGTACTTGTTTTAACATCAAACCTTGTTAAACTCAAAGAAAACATCTGTCGAGGCAGGTTTTCATTGGTGTTAAATAAATACATTGATTTCTGGCTTGAGAACTGCAGATCATTCTATACTTCTAAGTTGATAAATCAAAGAAATAACAACCCCGATAAAGTTCACATTTCCTTTGACAGAAACTGCCAAGACTGCTTATCACTTCTTTATGAGGAAAGAGACCAAAATAAAATAGTTCCAGAAGACTGAACATTTTTGTTTCAAATTCAATCTTATTTGCCTTTTTTCCGTAGTATAAAACAAGGCAAGAATTTTGCGAGGAGTTTTGGTTTGCTTGTTTTTTACATTACAGAGCAAGTTCTGAATTCAAATCTTCTCTTGCCAGAGTGTGAAAATCAGCATTTTTCACTGCCAAGAAATATATCTCTAATAGATAATGTCTGAAATATCTCTTTGTTGTGAGCATCCTTCAGCTCTCTTTCAAACCATTGTGCCCTGTATTATGTCACAAACACCTATATTTTGAGCCTAAATTTCCAAATGCTTTTACTCATTTTATTATAAAGATTTTATTTATTTAATTCCAGTTTTATTAGAAGGTTAGTTTTTTCTCAGAAACTGCAAACTTTTCCTTTATGCATTTTTGTTACATTAAAAAAAAAAAAGGCTTATAAAAGGAATATTAAAGGAATGAAAACACCTTATTTAGGTATATATTTAAATAACTCCAAGAACTGGATTCCAAATCCTACATAGGAACTCTAGATGATGTCCTAGATGCAATGACATGGTTATTTTTTTTTACTGCTCTATATTTAGACAGTCTTTTTAACTGTCCTTTTCTCTTGGAAAAAGGGAGATGGGCTTAACTCCCACCAGTGACAGATCAGCTGCTGCTGTCAGTCCTGAGGTCAGGTGTATCACCTGGTTTTCACAAAACCAGCACGTAGCTCAGCTGAGTGGCAGATGGACAAGGATGTACAAGAATTGTGCATACATGTGAGCTGAGACAGATGGCCTGCAGTGTGCTGTTCTGTGGGGTGCAGGTAGATTCCCCCAGGAGATGCCAAGCTAAGAGGCAGAAGGGCACAAGTGATATGTTGAACTTCTCTGTTTTGAGGAAACAGAAAAGAGTGGAAGCCCTGGAGAAGTGAAAACGGGGAAGTTTGCCATCATAGCTTTACGGTGTTTTTCTCATGCTGGGTTCTTAGCTTACTGGCTTACATGATGGTTTCTGGCACACAAAAACATTCTGATCTTTGTAGCTCTCCAAAAAATATTTAAATCCTCCACTCTTTTGTCCAAAGCAGCATTATGCACTGTGGATGGTGGCAATTATATGATAATATTTTCAAAAAGTCCCACTATGACAGTTATACTATTTTCTGTTATATATACCAAACACTCTGGAAGTTGGGTAGAGATTAACCTACAAAAATAATTTCCTACCAGGCCACAGAATACTGCTCACAATTTTATTAATCTGGAATAGACTGGAACAATATTATGCCTCCACTGGGTCCATCTTTCAATTTCTGTCACATGGTGATTTTAATCAAAGGAGCTGAATAGATTTCTCCTGCTAGCTAAGCATCCGAGTAACACATGGGTTTGCTGAGGCACAGCATAACACACAGTCATTTGTAGTGCAGGGAATAGAGTCTATCTGCCCTCACTTTCATTCATTTGCTACAAACATTCACATTTCCTGCCAGAACCAATTTGGAGATATACAATTTTGATTTTCTTTAGAAGATTTCTGCTTGCCTTTGAAATTAAAAAAGGACTTTAAAATACCATAACAACTAGCATGCTGTTTTCTCCAGCCTCCCTCAAAAAATAAACCCTTTGCAAAGGAGCATGTCTCCTGATTTTATTTGCTTACTCTTTCTGGGCTTTAGAGTTGCTACTGAAAGCGTACGGGAATTTTTATTCATAGGCAAGGGAGGTTATGTTCTCAAGTGTGGTCAAAAAAATCACATGGTCTTATTTTGTCATATTCTCTTCTCTTTATACTGCTCCTTTCTATTTTGTTAGAAAATGGCAATTATCTTCTTTCATGCACTGAAGTTCTTTAGAATAGGAGAAAAATTACTGGGTGCTAATCCCCTGGATCCTTAGTCATTAGCTGCTGAATAGAAACAGGGATTTTTCCACCTGCTCTCAACCCTTATTGCAAAAGACAGGTTTGTGACTAGACAGAAAAGCAAAACTCCCTCAGACAAAAGATGGACACAGTGGGTGGAGACCCCTTTGTATCCTCCTAAGAAATGCCTCAAACACTCTCGTGGAGCCACAACAGGCAAGATAACAGCCAAGTGTTCCATGAGATATGCCACAAGATATGTAGCTAAGAGATTTCCATGAGATGTGTGAATGCTGTGCTGGGGGGGGATGATCCTTATCCTTGCAGCCAAGTGGAAGAGGGAGTGCTGCTAGGGTGTCATGGCTCTGCCCTGCCCTTTCACAAGACCCACAGTCTTTGTAATCCTTCTCTTTGTTCCTCTAGGTATAAACTGTTACTTTTACATATAAATTGCCTGTCCTGCCCCCATTTATGATGGCAGCATGGTCTTACCTCCACTTCTTCCAAAAGGAAAAACTGGCATTTGAAATCCTTCATGACAGAGGCTGAGAATACAACCACCTTACAGACAAATCAACAGGCCTGCTTCTCTTTCTTCCCCAAAGTAGGGACAGCTCTTTGGTAAGACTTGTGCCTCCGACTGTGTTGGAGTGTACTCAAGAACTTCAGAACTAGTGTTCCTGACACTCCAAAGATCTCCATTGCTCTTAGAGATCTCCAAGATCTCTCTTGCTTTATGCTGCAGGACAGATGATCTCTCTCTCTTCCCCCCTCTTTTTTCTTTTCTCTCTCTACTTTTCTCCCACCCTCCTCTTTCTCATATGATATTGCAAGGTTTACCAACATAGTGTTTTGCTAGCTGTGTGCCTTCATCTTTGCATTAACAAATGTGAATTTCTCTTCAAATAAAAATGTTACTTGTTAAAGGACCTCTAGTGTTGTTTCACTGCACCTCTACCCAAGGGTATTTTCGAATCTGAGTCACTTTCCTCTCCTTCTTGAGATGAAAAGTTCTAAGGGGTACTGAGTCTTGACCCAATAAGTGGGCAGGGAGAGCTGGGAAGTGACTTCTCAACTTTAAGCCAAGAGGGGTTCGAGCAGTGCCAAGATAATGGCTACCTGGGAAAGGCCAGAGTGTGACTGTTACCCTGTTTGGAGTTATCTCCTCCTTCCCTCCCCAGAAGGATCATGCCAAGGTTGTTTATCCTGAGAAGTAGGAAAGATACTTCTTACCAAATGAGGGTGAGAAAAAAAGAGAGGCTCAGACAGATATTGTCATGTAGAGCAGGCACCCTCTTGGGGCCATTGTGTTTTCCCCCATCCTCATAAGCAGAAATGTTACTCTCTTGCTTACTAGTTTTCACGACATACAGATAAGAAAATAAAGCCCAGTTTCACAAATGCCTTATATTCCAAATATTTAAAGACCATCATCACTACCAATGAAAGCAAAAGTCCCAGTCCAGGAGAGGAAATCGTTAATAGAAGACACGGGCAATACAGAAATAGAAGAGCTAACTAAAGGGCAAGACTCATTAAGAGACTCATGGCCCTGTGAACAGCCCTGTAAATGAGTCTGTGAACAGATCTCACTGAGGCATGAACTGTTGTCTGCTATTTCTACAAGAGTTTTGGAAGTTCTTCTTTCCCTTTGCTGGTGGAGTCCAACTTCACCAAGTGGAGGAGGGTGAGCAGCAGTCACTTGTGGGACTTTCTCACAGCATCAGGTCATCAACAGCAGGTGCAGGACACTCACATGAGGAGTCACACCTTTGAGGTCCCATGGCGGGGGGGACTCTACATTATCACAGACTCACAGCCTGCCCCCCTCATCTCAGTACATGTGATGGAAGTTGTCCTCTGGCTGCCCTCACTCCTGCCATCAAGAGAGACAGTTCAGAATGAGAAAATTTGGTACTCACACCTTGCAACACAAACCCAGATGTCACTCCTTTAAAAGTAGCTGCCTACCCTACCTATCCATATGTATAGGGATGCATACCAGTAGTAGGAGTGAAACAGGGTAGCTTCACGAATTCCTAGCGAAGCACATCACTTCAGCTGCTCACTGTCCCACAGATGAGTCAACAGGCATCCTGGCCTGCATCAGCAACAGCGTGACCAGCAGGAGCAGGGAAGTGATTCTCTCCCTGTACTTGTGAGGCCACACCTCGAGTTCTGTGTTCAGTTTTGGGCCCCGCACTTCAAGAAGGACATTGAGGTGCTGGAATATGTCCAGAGAAGGACAACGGAACTGGGGAAGGGTCTGGAGCACAAGTCTCATGAGGAGCAGCTGAGGGAGCTGGGGTGTTTAGACTGGAGAAAAGGAGGCTCAGGGAGAATTTTATTGCCCTCTACAATTCCCAAAACAAGATTTTAGCCAGGTGGAGGTCAGCCTCTTCTCCCGGCAACCAGCAACAGGATGAGAGGACACGGCCTCAAGCTGTGCCAGGGGAGGTTCAGGTTGGACATCAGGAGCAATTTCTTCACAGAAAGAGTGATCATACATTGAAATGGACTGCTCACAAGAAGGTGGTGGAGTCACTGTCCCTGGAGGTGTTTAAAGGAAAGACTGGATGTGGCACTTAGTGCCATGATCTAGTTGACAAGGTGATCAGTCAGAGGCTGGACTTGATCTCGGAGGTCTTCTTCAACCTAAATGATTCTATGTGGTTGTGTCTTCCCTTTCATCTCTGTTCTGCAGCAATTTCCTGTTGTAACATAGGACCAAGTGATGCTTTTTAAGCTAATTTTAATCTAGGAATGCAAAATTAAACATTGCAAATTAAAACAGCCAAACCACATAAGGTTGGTATAAGGGCCAACACTCCAAAGCTGGAGTGTTTGAGCAGCTCTTCTGAACTCCTCTTTCAGAAAGGCTGAGAATGGCAGAAAATCAACACAGGCAAGTAAGGAATTAATCTGGAAAACGTAATACTAAAAAATGGTTGAAAGAATTGTTATGAAAGAGAACCTCACCATCTTGCTGTAAAGGGCTCCCTACGTGTGTATTTACAGCTGTCTCCAATTGTCAACCTGTGCATTTCACAGAATCACAGGATCACTCAGGTTGGAAAAGACCTCTGAGACCATAGAGTCCAACCTTGGACTGAATACCCTGTCAGCTATACCATTACACTAAGTGCCATGTCCAGTCTTTTCTTGAACACCTCCAGGGATGGTGACTCCACCACCTCCCTGGGCAGCCCATTCCAGTGTTAAATTGCTGTTTTTATGAAGAAAATCCTCCCGTTGACAAACCTAAGTCCCCCTTGGCACAGCTCAAGGCCATGTCCTCTCATCCTGTTGCTGGCTGCCTGATGGAAGAGGCTGACCTCGACCTGGCTACAAGCTCCTTTCATTGACAGGTAAGGTGCCCCCTGAGCCTCCTTTTCTCCAGGCTAAACATTTCCTGAGCCACTCCTCCTAGGACTTGTGCTTCCGACCCTTCAGCAACTTCACCAGCTTCCTTCCGTAGTTTTTACTGCAGCGACATTTGTTGTTAAAAATGATTTTGCCTTTTCACAGTGCTAACAGCCCAGAAACTCGCTCTTTCAATCGCTCTTCTCAGATGCCTGAACAGTCCTCTCTCTTCTGCCAAGTGTTTCACGCACAAAATCACAGAGTGGGTCACGGTGGAAGGGACCAACAGGGCTGCGTCTGATCCAGCCTCCCTGCTCAGGATCATCCCAGAGCGCGCGGCACGGGATTGCGACCAGACGGTTCTCGGGTATCTCCAGCGAGGGACACTCCTCAGTCTCTCCGGGCAATCTGTTCCACTGCACGGCCACTTGCACAGCGAAATTCTCCCGGAGGTTCAGGCGGAACTTCCCGCGCGCTCCCCGGATCCCACCAGGTTCCCACGCCCTCATCCCCGGGCCCACNACGCCCCGCTCCCCTCACCCTGCGCCCCCGGGGCTGCCCCCTGTCCTCCGCTACGGCCGTGAGCGGCCGCTCCTCCCGCCTCGCTAGTCCTTAGCTGCGCGGCGGCCGTGCCGCGGGCGGCGGCGACGGGGCCGGGCATCCCGAGGCCTGTGCGAGTGGCCGCGGGTAGCGGTGGATGCCGCGGGCCCACAGCGCGCTGATCGGGGGGCGGCGGTGGGTCACCGAAGTCGCNCACCCCTCAGCGCCACCCTGCCCGCGCGCGGCCACGCCCTTCGCCGTGACGTCACAACACAGCGCTCGCCCCGCCCTCAGCCACGCCCCACTGAGGGCACCGTCGCTTTAGCCCCGCCCCCTCGNCGCAGAGCCCGCCGGTGGCAGGCGGTGGTGCAGTGCCGGCATCGCATTCCGCTGCTGGGCTCGCCTTCCCGAGCTTCCAGTCACTTTCCTCGCTCGAGACAACGAGAGCTGTCCGCGTCCCTGCGGCGGAAGGCCCTGGCCTTGGGGTCGGCGGGTGCTCGGTGCGGCGGCGGAGCCTCTGCAGACAGCCCCGGCCGCTTCCCTGCCCCGTGCGCGGCTGCTGCTTCCCCTCGTAGGCACGGGCGTCTTCTGACCGCTGGAGCTGTGGGCAGACCCCAGTCTCACAGAGCGGTTCCCTCCCGCTTGTCCCTCAGAGTGCGATGCCCAAGCTGGCGTGCTCGTGCAGGCCGGGATGCCGCAAGGAGCCTTCTGCCTCTGGGTTAAGTGCGGTGTGTGCTCGCCGTCGGGATTTGCTTCGAGTGCTGTCAGCATCGCTCCGTGTGCATGAGCATTGTTTTGAAAAACTCGCCCTTCCTTCCCTGAAGTCTGTTGTGTAATTGTGGGAGACTGTCGTTCTCTACAACTGCCTGAAAGGAGGCTGTAGNCCCCGGCCCTCTGTCTCCTTGTTCCGGGAGGGGCGGGGCAAATGCCTCGGTTCCCGGAGCCCATTGGCTGCCGCTCGGGCTAGCGCGGCTGCGCGTGCTGCCCCGTGCCCGCCTGCCCCTCCAACCCCCTGCCCGGGGGCTCCGTCCGGCGCTGCCAGGGGCGGCGCGGTCTCGCGCCCCCCGGACCCGCCCTCCCCGCCCCGGGCGCGCGGGGNGGAGCTGTGGGCAGACCCCAGTCTCACAGAGCGGTTCCCTCCCGCTTGTCCCTCAGAGTGCGATGCCCAAGCTGGCGTGCTCGTGCAGGCCGGGATGCCGCAAGGAGCCTTCTGCCTCTGGGTTAAGTGCGGTGTGTGCTCGCCGTCGGGATTTGCTTCGAGTGCTGTCAGCATCGCTCCGTGTGCATGAGCATTGTTTTGAAAAACTCGCCCTTCCTTCCCTGAAGTCTGTTGTGTAATTGTGGGAGACTGTCGTTCTCTACAACTGCCTGAAAGGAGGCTGTAGCCAGGTGAGAGTCGTACTCTCCTCCCGAACAACTGTGGCGGGATGAGAAGAAATGGCCTTAAGCTGCACCAGGGAGTGTTTAGATTGAACCTTTGGAAGAATTTATTCACAGGAAGGGTGATTAGGCATTGGAATGGGCTGCCTGGGGAGGTGGTAGAGTCACCATCCCTGAAGGTGTTTAAGGCAAGATTGTATATGGCAATGAGTGGTGTGGTCTAGTTGACAGGGTGGTGTTCAGTCACAGACTCGATGATCTCAGTGGTCTTTTCCAACCTAATTCATTATGTGTTTCAGTTTCAAACACAGGGAGATTTGTATATTCCATTATATTTCCTTCAGCTTTCATGAATTATCAGTTAATGTTTGTTTGTTATGCTTTTTGGGTTTTTTCCAAGACCCTTACAAAATTATTCAGTAACAGGAATTCTGTTGTGTTCCAGCATAAGCCCCTTTAACATTAGGATATGGTGTACTGGATTTAGTAGCTTGGAATATTTTCCTCTTATCCTCCTACATTCCTTTAAAAGTTGTATGCACAAGCTGAGTCGACACAAATATCTATACTCACAAAGTGTGATATGAAGTCACAGGTCTATTGCTGTGTTCAGGCTCCTTGTAAAAAGTCTTTTCTTGAAAAAAGTTCCTACTTGCTTGAGTGTTTAATTATGAGCATGTAGTTTTGGCTATGTAGTTATTAGTTTCCCAGATGGATCTAATGTTCCATAATTTGCCTTTTCATATATACCATTTAGCAATTGTACTTTATTTTCTTGTATTTTATCCACAAAGTCTGTTCTGTGCCCAGGTTCCGTTAAGGAGTTGGAAGTCCATCTTCACTTAGGTTTGCATTTGGTCAATATCAGTAAGACTACATTTTGCTGATTAGTCCCCCTGAAATGCACAATAACTAACTAAGGGCTCTTCTGCAAGCAGTTTGTATATCCAGGGCCCAGGATGCACAGTTTCCTGGGAAAATTATTCAATACTAGTAGCAAGGTCATTGAGGACTTTGAAGGACAGGACTCAATAGCTTGGGCTCTAAACCATATTTTGTGTAATGGCATCTGGCATCTTCAAACTAACCCTGTGTCAAGTTTAAGTTTCAGCTCTATGTAGGCTTTGAAAGGAAAGAGGAATTTTACGTGTGTTTACCCCACTCCCGCCCCCAGATCTCCTGTGCTTCTGCACTTTTGTTTACGGAGGTTTGTTTTGGGTTTTTTTGCTGTCTTCCTCCACCCCCATCTTTGAAGGATTCCCCTGCTTCTCGGTTTATATCTGTCCCACAAGATTCTGAGTAATTTCAGTGTAACAAGAGCTCTGAAATGAAGTAGTCTTGATCTTTGTCTGTTGCTGTCTGGAAAACTTGTAAGATCTAGTACAAAACGATGCTTCATGTCCAGCATTGTGTAATGGCACAGGAGTGGGAGGCCCTCTAAAGCTAATACTTCTGAACAGTTTGAATGCATAGTGCGTATATTTGTGTGCCAGAATTTTGTGCAGTGAAATTCTAGTGTGGCCGTTTGATTTTGTAATGCCTGTTGTTGACTGATTTACTTCACCTTGCAGATACTGAAAGCACGGTTGAGAGAACGGCAAAATGAGCAGTCGTCGGAAGCGTGCACCTCCGTCCAAAGTGGATGAGGAGAAGAAGAAAAAGCTCTGCTGGAATATGCATGAAGACCGGAGAAATGAGATGGTGGCTTTAGATGATGAAGTAACTGATGAGGACCATATTCCAGTTCCGAGCACTTCTGCATCCTTTATTGTTATAAACGACGATAGCACTGATGAAGATCTTGTACAGAAAGCAGGCAGTGGCTCAAAATCTGTTAAGTTTTTGACAGTTAATGATGAAGAAGACTCTTATTCCATCTTGACTCCTGTGTCTGTACAGCTAAATATTATAGTCTTGCCATACCGTGCAGATAGGTCCTGGAAGGCTTTGTTGGGAGAATTTGCTCTTTGTCTGCCTTCTGAGCAAATTCTAACTGATGAATTTCGTGACAGGTGCTTTACTTTAATGAAAGGAGACTCTGATGATGAGCTGCAGGTCTGTGTTCATGAAAGAAGTGAAGAAGAGTACAGTAATGAAACAAAAGAATACCTGGGTGCTTATGAACAGCGTATTGTGGTGGAAGCAACTTTAAGTGGTGAAATATTGGAAGGTTTGAGATGGCTGCAAAAGAAAAAGATAATTGGACTTTATCAAAGACCTGGGGAGGCTCAGGCTTTAAAGGTATGCATTCGTTATTCTTGTTTTGCATTTTGAAAGTTCTTTTTTTTTGTTTGAAATATAAAATAAAAACATCTGAACAACAAAGTCTGGCAGCTACTCTGTATTTATAATGTGATGAAAATGTATAGTTTCTATATACTTTGTAACATTTTCAGTGTGTTGTTTCCTATAAATATATTTTTATTTTTTCATTATTAGCAATGTATTACCTGAAAGAATCACAGAAGCTTTTAGCTGTATTTCCTCTACATGGTGTTTTTAGTAGATTTATTATATCTGTCTGTACCTGTTAATTTTCAAACCACTGTTATTATTTTCATGCTCCTCTGATTATAATATTCTTGTCAATTTAAGAGTTAATTAAATTGTTGACTGTATAACCTTTTCACAGGTTGGAATTTACCTTCTTGAAGCTGGGCTAAGTAAACCAGAATTTCTCAGTGATGGAGGTGGAAGACCCAAAAAAGCGAATCAGATGATTCAAAAACTCATGGAAAAGTTCTACAGTTTTTTGATTCCAGGTAATGCAATAAAGTTGATTATCGATGAACAGAAACAGTTTTGTCTTGTGTACTAGTTGTAAATGTAAGGGAAAAGAGTAGTTATTCTTGCCTTCTGGAGCAACTCTTCCAGGCAGTGTTGTTAGGTAACTCACCCAATACTGTTATCTGGCCATTAATCATGTGCTAATTCATTTATGCTGAAATTAGAGGTAATAATTCTTCTCTACAGCATAGAGATATTTTGAGTCCATACTTTTTTGGAAGTAAATACTGTTTTCATTGTTTCATGGGGGTGGTTTGAACAGATCTACAGTATCTTCTCTGAATTATATAGGAACAGTGTAAAAGAACCAGGAATTAAATTTGGAAACCTTGCTCCCAGGTTGGGAAACACAACTGCAGCAATAGATTTCTGTTTGCTTTATATTGTAAAGAAGTTACAATGTAAAATACCACAAAATTCAGCTTTATGACAGTTTTGAGAATATAACATTGCAGATTGAGAAACACGGGCCTTCCTGTCGTTTTAGAATTAAAGGTATGTTTGCCAGATTACACTTACTAGTAATACAGATTTACAGGGTGATAAATAATGGCTCTATGTTGTGATGGCTTAGGAAGCTTGTGGAAAAAACAAACAAACAACCCAACCAACCTTTGTCTTGTTCCTGAGTGCAGAGTTGATTCAAAATTTTGACTGAAGACTGATTCAGTGACTGTAGTATACAGAGTTTGTGTTCTTGTGGCAAAAGCCTAGCACCTACCCCAAATAGGACTGCACTTAATTAGAAAAGGCAGAGTTGTATAAAAATCAGGCAGCTCAGGCTAAAGAGAAGCTAAAAGGAAGAGCTAACAGAATAAAATGTGAATATCCTTACCTGCTGCGAAGAACAAACGTGCAACTATGAGGAACAACTTGAGATGTACCAAGGGATGGGCAAATATAACTCAGTTAGTGGGGAAGGTACTCCACATAAGAAACCATCCTTCCAAAAACTGAAGTCCAACTGACACAGATATGCCAGTTTAGGTTTGAAAGCACAACAAATCAGATCCAAGAAGAGGTCTGAAGAATAAATAGTTTAAGATCAAGAAATGAATAGTAGCAGTTTTAAATCCGTTAGGAGAAATACGTTATCATAAGTGCATTAGAAGCAGAATAGTTGCCAGAGAATTCATAGACTTGAGGTGTCTAAGGTATGTGATAGGGTGCTGAAATAAAAGTAATGCTATAGCAGAAAGCACAGTTTTCTTCTCTGCTTATCTTCTCATTGTGGAAGAGTTGGGGAAAGAGATAGTGAAGAAAATTACTGGTGACACACTTTAAGGTCCAGACTAATTTTCTGCTAGAACCTGGAACATTTGTCTTAGTACACTAGAGGGTGTGTTTATAGGGACTGCCTGGTTCAGTGTAGCTTTCAGGTGCACTTTCTGAAAGGGAAGACATGCCCCTCAAAATTATGGGGGTAAGAATGTGGTCCTGAGAAGTTGGCTTGTCATGCCTTAACTTTTCAGAAGCCATGCAAGCAGCTCAGGTTGGTAAAGGAACTGTGTTGCCAGCTGGTAAAGATTTGGACCGTTTTTCAGCATGTACATTTTTATGTGCTGTAAAATAATAATAGTCTTGATTTCAGGCCAATGAATGCCATGTAAGTGACAAAGTAAAATAGCTGACATGCAGAACAGAAATAAATGATTGCAAATCACAAGTCAAGTCCTACAAAGGCATGTGCAGCTTAATGTATTACTAACGCTTTGAGAAAAAGAATGATTGGTGTAATGGTATCAACAGTGTTTAAGTGTATTATTCAGCATAACAGAGATGAAGAACAACTGAAAGCTTGCAAGCAGACTAGGCAATGGAGTTTCAGTAGAAATTCAATAGATTAATAGAAAACAATACAGAAGCAAAAAATTATGGCCTCTTTGCTAACTGTTGCAAGCAGGGTTGCAGTTCAGTATGTGGGTGTATAGTTCAGTGAATGCATCAACTTAATGTTCAGTGTTAGTGAAACCAAATCAATAGTAAAGAATTATCCTGAAAGTGTTAGAGAACAAAATGTGATCACTAAACCACTATATAAGTCCATAGTGTTGATTATGCTCTGCTCTGAATTCAGAAAAAGCATGTCACAGAAATGAAAAATATTTGTGAAGGAGGACCCCAGGTGATTGTGCACTGTGAAATTAGTTTCATTTCCTAACAGTTTTTGAGCACAAACTTACTGATGTGGCATAAAATAATATAGCCTTGATTCTGTGCTGATTAATGCGTTTCCCTTAAATGTTTCTAACAATTTAGTTAAAATTCCACCTGGTTTTAAACAGAATCAGTTGAGGTTTTGTAAAATTACACCTAAGTATATATTCTAACATTTATCAATATCCATCTAAAGTGAAATCTATACAACAACATTCCAAGATGAGGCTTCTTGTTCCCCCCGCTGATGAGCAAATTCTCATGCTGATGGGGTTGTGCTCAAGGATTTACACAAATAAGGAATATGACCTCTCTACTGCTACATTTGATTTTAATATATTTTTCCTCACTGTACTCAGTTAATTCTGTTAATATCCTTCTACATGGTTTTGAGGCTTTTTGGGAGGAAGTTCCTCAGTCTTATGGCAAGCATAGCATAGGTGCATTAAGTAATCTGAAAAAAAATGGATAAAATATTTGATATGGAATCATTGAATCATTTAGGTTTTAACTCAGCACTGCCAAGTCCATCACTGAACCACGTCCCTAAGTGCCACATTTACGTGTCTTTTAAATATTTCCAGTGATAGTGACTCAACCACTTCCTTGGGCAGCCTGTTCTTATGCTTGTGAACTCTTTAAGGGAAGAAATTTTTCCTTGTTACCCAATCTAACCTTCGCCTGGTACAACTTGAGGCCATTTCTTCTTGTTTGGTTACTCGGGAGAAGAGACCGACCCCCACCTCACTATGGCCTCCTTTCAGGTAGTTGTAGAGAGGACTAAGGTCTCCCCCTCATCTGCTTTTTGTCCAAATGACCCCAGCTCCCTCAGGTCCTCCTCATAAGAGTTGTGTTCCAGATCCGTTGCCAGCTTTATCGCTCTGCTCTGAATATGCTCCAGCACTTCTGTGTCTTTCTTGTCATGTAGTGAGGGACCCAAAATTTAACACAGTAACCTCACAACATCCTTGTAGTCGTCCTGAACTGCCAGCCCTTTCTTCCAAAGGTCATAAACTCTCTGTTTCCCCTGAGTCTCAGCCAAATCTGCCTGTTCAGGCAGATATTCTCTGCCATCTTACCTTTTCATCATATACCATTTATCCTCAGTTTTCTTAAGAATAAATTCTTTGTACAAAGTTTGTTCTGGTATTTGTTTATTTACTACCATATGTTAGGCAGCAAGTTTTCCATTAATCTAGGCTGTTTTCATTAATGCCGATGTTGTTATACTGCAGTCTGGAGAAGAAAAGATCCTACTGCAGATGCAGTAGCAGAACTGTAGTTCAGTCATTGAAGGAATTAAATAGAGTACTTGAAAAGCATCAGAGAAACTGAATTTTTAGATAGTACAATACCATCTGTTTCTCAAATGTAAAAAGGATTAAGATGAGACCTCTGTAACTGAGTTACATTTTGAAATGGTTGAAAGCATAATTAAGTATTCATTGTTTAATAAGTAACTGAGAGAGAGATAAACTTCCTCAGCATCCTTTTCAAAATCCCCATGGTATGTAGAACCTTTTAATCAGGAAAATGAAATCTCTGAAAGAGTGAACAAAACAAGAAAGGTGTGTACAAAAAAATCCAATTGCATTTAAAAAAGTTTTGCTTTAAATTATATTGCAGTCTTTGCTCTCCTGTAAAATTCTGGATAGACTTAGTTTATGTAGAAGTCAATTTGTTATGCTTAAAAATGTGAGATTTGAAGAATGTTATTTTAGCAAGTATAATGATAGGTGTCATTATATATCAAATTCTTTGATCAAAGTTATACTGTGCAAACACCCTAATTTTCTGTTCTTTTCCTAAAGTGAGGGGTATGTGTTAGAGGATCCCTTTGAATGATTTCTTTAATATATAAAGCTGAATGCTTTCTTGGGTGCTTTTTGTTTGGCTGGATCATTAATAACCCAACATGTGCACTCTGCCTTCTTTACATTACAGGTCATATATATAGTTTTCATTAATATGTAGAAACTTAATGTCATTCAGTATTCTCATTTTCCTTGAGAAGCTCTGGGATTGTTCCTTCGATTTAAAAGGATTAGAGGGAGGCACTGATGGCTGATGGCTGCCATATACAGGCGTATAATTTCCTCCTTTTGTTTTGGAAATCATTCTTCACCTTCACCACCCATTTGAATGAAAGAGAGCTTTTGCTTTTCAGGAAAGAGAGTTCTAATACGAGCTTCTGAACCTTATTTTAAGATTAAGCTTTCTGGTTTTTGCCAGGTACATCTTTTCCTTGTAAGCCTGAGGCATCAGAATCAAAATCTGATTTAAGTGTACCAGCCGTTTGCTGCTTTATTAAAATGTTACATATACTTAAAGGTCACTTCATGCTGAAAATGATAGCCTTGACTTGCTTCCAATTTTGGTGGTGGTTTTTTTTGTTGTTGTTTGTTTGTTTTTAATACAAAAATTCTGCAGGGTGAGTTTATCTCCAATGCTAGCTAGGGTTAGAACCGGTCTGTATTTTTTTTGATACTGATGTTTTAATTTTAGGCCTAAAACACTGTTAAAACTTGGCCTGCAAGTCCTTCATTCTCTCATATCTGTTTTCTAGAATGCCAGCCCTTGAAGTTTTCATGAATTTTTGTTCTACATTGTTTAAGTCCTGTGTATGCCAATATATCCAAATTAAGTGAAAAATACATAAGCACAAGGCCTTCTTTCTTAGAGGGTAGTAAAGAAGGGTAGGCCTTCTGTCTCAAAGGGTGATTACTTCTCTTGAGGTGGGTTTTTAATTTTGAAAGTATGCCTTGTCTGAATTTTTGCAGTGATGCAAGTGCTGAGAGTTATATTTTGTCCTACTGCTACAATTTTCTTAACCAGATTAATAAGTTATGGTTAACTTTTCTCGTTTCAATAAGGTCATTTAAATCAGAAGCATGAGATAATTGTGATTCTGTAACAATTGGAATTTTTTGGTGGAAGGTCTTTATTATATAAATAAGTTCTGGTCATTCTATACCTAAATTCTAAAGAAAGAGCTTTGCTGATTATGTATACATCTGTGCTCACCATAGCATGTTAACTTTTAGGTGTCCTGGTTCCAGCTGGCGCAGGGTTTGTTTTCTTCTTAGCAGCTGATGGGTGCCATGTGTTTGGGTTCACTGTGACAATAATGTTTGTAATGCAATGATTTGTTACTTCTTGGGTGCTTGCCCCAAGTCAAGGACTTTTCAGTCCTTGCTCTTCAGGTGCACAAGAGGGGAGGGAGCATGGCCAGGACAGCCAGAGGGATATTCCACACCACAGAACAACAGCCTCAGTTTATGAACTAGTGGGAGTTGGCTGGGAGCCACCAGTTGCCCCTTGGGGATGGGCTGGGAATTGATCAGTGAGAGGTGAGCAATTGTGTTGTGTATCACTTGTTTCTTGGGTTCTTTTAGTCTCCCTCTTTTTTTCCTTTTCCTTGCTATTACTGTTATTATTACTGTTGCTGGTGTTGCAATGTTTTCCTTTATTTCAGTTGTTAAACTGCTCATTGTTTGCTACTGCTGCTAGCTGAGTCAGATGCAGTCATGGGAATATGTTTAAATGACACTTTGCTTTGCTTATTTTCATGTGTGTAAACTAAATACGTTGCTGGAAAATTTAATGAAATGTTGTCCCAAGTTGATTGATGATGCATGTCTTGAATTATTTGGTGTATGCAGACGAGCTGGAGGAAGATGAGGAAGAATCCGACATGGAACTAGAGCGACAAAATATTGAAGAGCTTTATGACTTTGTACGGCACACCCATCAGCAGGATATCCAATTACTGAGAAAGGATGTGCAGCATCCTGCATTAATTCCCATTCTGAGGCCGTACCAAAGTGAGGCTGTGAACTGGATGCTTCACCGAGAGAACCACACAAGTACTCCAAGTAGTGGCAAGTATATGGATCTGAAAAACTTGAGTAATTGAGGAAAGTGTAATTGCATTGTCAGTAGTAATGTTTCCTTGCTGTTTGATTAGAAGTTTTGTGAGTTATTTCGGTAGTATTTTCATAAAAGCTGTTGTTTGGGTCGTACACTAAATGATAAGCTAGGTTTTGCTGAACACCAGTTGATGTATTGTGTTGGTCATGATGCTCTGTGGAGGTGGACTTCAGCTTTTGTTCTCTTAATACCATAAAAAGGCTGAATAATTCTGAGGAGTGTGCTGTTAATAGAGAAACCTCGTCATGATAACATGAGCACTTTCTCCATAGAAAACACGCTGCACTTCTTATGGCGGGAAGTGATCACTCTGGATGGAATAAAAATCTACTATAATCCATTTACTGGCTGGTATGTTTTTATAGTTACTCTTTCTAAGGACACCTCAGGGTTGTACTTTGTGAAAACCATGTTGGTAGCTTTATCCTGCAGGATATAAGATATTCCATAACTTGTTTTTCAGTTAGCAACTAAAGAATTAGAACAGTGATATCTTTAATTTGAAAAAAGAACAAACTCAAGTATGTAATGCACAGATAAATATGTAATCTCAAGTTGAAGATGTAATTATTAAAGCTTTTCTTAAAAAAAGTCAATAATTTAGTGGTTTAATATTAACTTTTTTAAATTTAGAGTATTGGAGGCTTTGATCTTCTGATCCAATGTTTTCAAGGTCCAAAGGAAGGCAGCAGTATAAAGCTTTTTATTAATGCTAGGTATTACATTACTAAGCCTGTTTCTCTTTTCTCATTAACTTGGTCAGAATAGAACCTTTTGATTGCTAGTTTACTTTTTATTTTTCCCTATGTAACTTTCAGATCTTTTTCATGTGTGAATATAAAAATATTTCAAAATTTTTGAGACTAATGCTATGGTATGCTAAGGTTAGTAAGGCAAGACCTATTAAGAGGTGAAAAAATTCTGAAAATTCTGGCATGCGTATTTGTCTTGGTCAGGTTCATACACCCAAAAAGCTTGCTAGTTTTTTTTAATCTCAGCTTAACTAATAAAAGATAATACCTCACCTTACAAACTTTGCCTTGCTGAAGCTATGCTGTGTGTCCCTGAATGCGTGCTTCTCTGTCACAACATTCTGTAGTTACTGACTTTGGTTGGGACTGTACTTGAATTTTAGCATTATCCGTGAGTATCCAACTGCTGGACCCCAGTGGCCTGGAGGTATTTTGGCAGATGAGATGGGTCTTGGAAAAACAGTAGAAGTGTTGGCTCTTATTCTGAATCATACTGGACCAGAGATTAAACAAGATGATCTGACATTACCTGAGGTAAGGAAACCAGGTCGAGTGTTGTTATGAAGATGCTTTTCAGAATGAATGCAAGAGCACTTCTCTTGAGTTTATTGCCTTCTGGTTTATAGAAGTCCATATTTAAAGCTGTATTGCTGTGAAAGTTTATGATACTTGGCAGCATAAATGGTGGAATAGTTTGCATGAGAAGCTGTTGATCCTTTGCCATTGTTCAATAGTTTTATTAGGCAACTGTGCTGTTGATATAGTTTGGACAGGCTTCAGGATTGTATAAATACATAATTTAGTTTACTATGTTGGGGGTCATTCTCCTTCACTTCATTGTATTGATGGGTGTCAAACATCCCTTAGACACGTGTTCTGTGCTAAAACAGGGACAGTTTACATTCTAAATAAAGATTTGTGCTCTCCCTCTATTTCATATAATAAATGAGCTTATTTAGCAACAGTTTTCTGTCTTTTCACTTTCCTTATCATGCATACTGTGAAAACTTGGCATGTCCACTAAACCCAAAACTGTCTAAACCCAAATGACATCTCTTGGAAGTCATCTCATGGCAGCCAGTTTCCTTGTACATTTATCGCATAGTGATCTCCTGCCTGCTTGTCGTTTTGTCAGTTAAAAGGACTCGATTCTTAGAGGGAATAAGATGATTCTTAAATATATAAGAGAGTTAGCACCGAGTAGTGCAAAGAGAGGAGTATAAGCATTAAAGTGCCTGGACATCAACTGACAGCAATAGGTAGAGACCAGAGCTTTTGGAGGGCTGGAGTTACTGAAACTGTTTAATGATGTAAGTAGTTGGGACAGACATCTTAGTTAATATATTACGCTAATAGTAGAGTAAAATTTTGGGAGTCAGTCCCTAAAAGGAGAAACATATTTCTTATATAGCTGAAAAGGGCTCTTCCTCTATATTGCTTACCTCCTTTTGTGTTTCTAGCTATATATTAAATATATATTTTCCTCCCCCATCAGGAACCTAGATCACTTACATCTATAGATTCCTGCAACTTAATACAAAAGTAGTGGAGGACCCAAGAGGCTTTCAGTGCTGCTGTTTGTGTTTCGGTTAGGGTGCTGACCACTGTTTGCCAAGAAACTGAACTGAATGATGTGTCATTCTGTACATTAAAAATGAGCTATCTGAGCAAATTGGTGAGATGAGAGCATACATTTGTAGCAGCTCGTGCTTACTTTAAAATGTGAGGAGATTAATGAAGCTCAGAGTGACTGTGAAGAGACATGAGCTAATAACTATTTAATGTTGTCTGCAATAGGGTAAGCTTGTGAACTTCTTTGTTCCACCTCAACCTTTAGAGGGAAATAAAAAGAAAAAAACAAAGGAAATGGAACCTAAATTAAAGGAAAAAATACAGTATCCCAGTAAGTATTTCTGATGAGTTTTAAAATACATTTTGCTTTTAGTATTATCTTATATTGGCCACTGACTATGAATTCAAGGCTGCTCTTGACTTCTTCAGAATCGAGTTATTCTTTTGCTGAGCTCTGTCATGTAGGATTGCATGCTACAAACAAGTGATCCATAGTTAAAAGTAAAGTTACTAACTCAGAACTCTGCTAGAGAACTCCATGCAACTGGTAAAGAGCTCCATGCTCTTTGTGAAGAGTTTATGCATTTAAATAAAATAAGCTGTCTTTTTTATGCCTCAGAAAAGAAAGAAAATTGAGTGATTTATTTCTATTGCTATCAAACATTGTTTTAGAATCACTGCAAAACAGCAATCTGTAGAGCTGTGTCGAGAGTAAAAGCTTGCCAAAACTGCTGCTTATCTGCATTTTTTAGATGAGCACTAGGTTTAGAGTTCCCTTAATACTCATTCTGTGAGGTAACTTCATTTTTTCTTTTGATTCTTCATACAGGCTTACGAGTAATGATATTAACAGCTGTAAAGGAAATGAATGTGAAGAAAGGAGCATCTATAATTGCAATATTTAAGTACATCAGTTCTATATATAGGTACGACACGCAGAGAAATAGACGGCTTCTCAAAAGAACTCTGGAAAAACTAATTGCAGAACAGGTGGTAGAACAAGTTAAAGGACATGGTCTGGCTGGGTCTTTCAAGCTGGGAAAGAATTACAAGGAACAGAAGACGCGAGAAAGAGCCAAAGAGCAGGTAAAACATGCTGCTGTAGTTATTTCGAAGATTGTTGCAAAGGCTGTTCTTTTTTGCCACCAATTGCATGCTACTCTCGGCTGTACTGTCTATGTACACTAGCTCAGTGACACTGATTTACTGGTAAAAATGAAGAAAACTGCAGCAATTGCTTCAACGCTCATAAAAAAAGAAGCAGAAATCATAAGTGGATAAAATTTGGGGCTAAAATAGTAACTACATCTGTCATAAGTCTTTTAAAAGTAGCACCTTGCACTTGCTCTTGTTGAACTGCATGATATTCCCATGGGCCCACTTTGTCCAGGTCCCTCTGGATGGCATCGTGTCTTTCAGATGTGTCAGCTGTACCACTGGACTTGGTGTCATCTGCAAATTTGCTGAGGGTGCACTCCATCCCTCTGGCTGTGTCATTAATGAAGACATTAAGTAGCACTGGTAGATGTCAAACATCATTGAGCAAGTCTGAATGTAAAGTCTGACATTCTTGGTTAATTTTACTTTGTAGGTAGCAAAGACTTCAGAAAACACTCAGAAGAAGCAATTGATTGATGCTAAAACTCAAACCAAAGAATCAAGAAACAGTGACGTAACATCTGAAAATGTCTTTAAAACTGCTTCACACGAGAATGTCGCCATGGAAGAACATGATTATTGTACAACTAGTAATAAATATAACAGGAAATCTGAAGCAGATCATGAGAACTGTGTAGAAGAGAAAAGTGTTAAGCAAGAAACTGTGGTCCCAAAGTCTCCTGATTTTCATGGCAACCTCCTTGTCTCCAGTGACATGAGCAGTCATCCTGATGTTGATATTTCTAAAACTACAGCTGTTATCCAGCAGGAAATCCCAAAGGTCCAGTCCTCACATTCCCAAGAATGTGCTGGCAGTAGCGTACAACATACCAGTTCTGTATTTCCATTTAATACCTCTGAATATCGTTTTGAATGCATCTGTGGTGAGCTCGGATTGGCTGACTACAAAGCTCGTGTGCAGTGCCTGAAATGTTACCTGTGGCAGCATGCAGAGTGTGTAAACTACAAAGAGGAGAACCTGAAGAGCAGGCCATTCTACTGTCCCCATTGCCTTGTGGCAATGAAACCAGTTCCCACAGGAGCGACTCTGATAATTTCTCCAAGTTCTATTTGTCACCAGTGGGTAGATGAGATCAACAGGCATGTAAGATCATCATCTCTTCGAGTTCTGGTAAGATTATACGTGGTGAATTATTTTATCAAGGCTCGGGGCTTGCATCACTCAAAGTTCAGAGGTCTTTGTCCTCTGAGTCTTTGTCCCCTCTGCCAGAGCGCTACATTTCTTGCTGCTAGACCAATGCTTTGGCACTATGTGGTGCATCGATATCCCAGAAAGACAGTCTGCAATTAGTTGGTTTTTTTTTTTACTGTTTTAGTTGGTCACTGGGAGATAAACCCAGACTAGATTGCATAACAGCTGAAAGCAAATTTTTGTGCGGTTGCAACAACACGTGGTCTCTGAGAGGGAAGGCTGTTTGAAAGACTACCAAGGAACTTGAAAAGGCCTATGGGTGTTTTGAGTGTTGTCTTGCTGTACATGTCCACTTAAGCAGTTCTCTGACTGTTGCTTCTCCTTTTGTTCTGAATAGAAAATGTTTCCATAGGTAAAGCCTGTAGTTTTGCATTTCTGGTTCTCAGGCTTTATAAAAGAAGTTTTGGGCATTGATGTTTACTGAAAACAATACTGTTACAACTTGTCTGTTGTGTCTATAACATCTACCAAATTTATTGGGATGTTGCTTATTTGGAGACCATGTATTGTCCTTTTACTTGATTTCTCATAACCCTGTCACTAGAACAAATCTAATTATACTTAGAGTAATAATCGCCATGCAGGTTTTTAAAAAATACTATTATCACAGTATTCAAGAGTCTTTTATTACCTATGCAGCCAACTTTTGTCCTTCCTGTTTTTAGCAGTCAAGAACCTTTGTAATGATCAAGAGCTTTGAAGACCATCAATCACTTGTATTTTGAACAAAGTATTTACAGGTTGATATAACTTTGTATTCAGGGATATGTCTAGTACCTTTGGCTATTACGCATAGTTGCCCAATGTATAAATGAATTCTAGGCCTCCAGTGCTATTTATGTGAGCAGTCCAATGAGATTTATTGCAGGTACTAACAAATATGTAAAACTCACATGATTTTTCTAGGGCCCAGTCAAAGTTTAATACCAGCTTTGATGAAAATTTTCAGAAATAGATTTACATGGTAACAATAAAATAGTTTAAATACTGAATGTCAGTACTTTAAACAGTGTGACATCTTCCAGTCTGCAAGATTGTTTCCATTTTCTTTTAACTGCCAATTGTGAGACTTGTTTTCAGTGTTGCTTTAGAATGAAAATTTGGTGGTTTATTTTCTGTTAAGGTAAAATGAAGGTAGTGGAGATGTTTCAAAGAATCAGTTTCCCATGTTAACAACTTTTGCATTGCATGTGACGTGTTTTTTACTCTTCAACTACTTACAACCCATGGGAAATTCTAATGGTTTTATGTAATAGAAGAAGAAATTAAAATTTATCAGTAAGTCTTGCTTTGTGGAAGATTGTCTTTTCCTGCTGCTGTGGAAACAACCAAAACTTGGCCAAGTTATAAATCTCCAGAAAATCTATTCATAAGTACTTGAAGAAATCATTAGACTTTGACAACTGTTTGTTTCTTCTTGGTTGCTTCAAAGAGCATGCTCTTTTTGGTTAATTTGTTTCTTTTTTCTTCCTCTTCTGAGCTCCCCTTCTCTCTTTTGTTTCATGTGCAATGACCTGGGTTGCTCTGTTGTCCCACTCTGGGGCACAACAGAAAGAAATTATCTGCAGGTGTTTCTTTCAGTTGACAGAAATACTGTTGCCATATGCACAAATGTAGAGGAAGATTATTACTGGGAGAAAAAGTAGGGTTAAGAGTGAAATTAACAGTGAAATCATGTGCTGATCATCAAGGGGTAAAGAGCAGTTATTTTAACTTCTGTATATTTCTGAAGGGATTTGGCTTAACATTATGAGGGAGGTGAGAAAAGTACTTCTGATAATAGAACAAATGTCAATATGAAGGGTTTCTGTTAGTGCACAGGGACTGTATTTTACCTAGGGTATTTTTTTTCATCTCTTAAATCTCTGTAGGTAAAACTTCACTCAGAGTGTCATTTCTGGTTTTTATGTATTTTGATGCATGTTTCTGTCTTTGCCTAATCATCCATTAAATTGTAGTGAGCAAAGTTTTCGGATGAAAGGTAATGATCTACAGTAAAGGAGAGGAGAAGACTGAAGTGTCACAATAACTTGTATAATGTTGTTCCGTACAACATTATGGAAAACTTAATCTTCAAACAACTGTTACAGCAAATAACTGTTGTAGAAAATAATGAATTCCTCTCTCCTTCAAAGGACGAAGTAAATGTTTTGCGAAGTCATAAAAAGTTAGACAAATTTTTGCATCCATGACTCTATTGTATTTATTATTAGGCTACTTAGATGATTTTCCCGCCATACTATTAGATGATTACAGATTTTATGAATAGTTTCTTTTTATATGAGCAATACTGCTAAAAGCTTGCAGATATTAAGCTGTACTGATATGTTAGCATTTTTATCAAAGTGTTTCTTACCTGCCTTTGCTGTTGTGCTGTTGCCTGTAAATCCCTGTAGGTGTATCAAGGTGTGAAGAAGCACGGCTTTTTGCAGCCACACATGCTGGCAGAGCAGGAGGTGGTTATCACCACCTACGATGTCCTGCGCACCGAGCTGAACTACGTGGACATTCCCCACAGCAACAGCGAGGACGGGCGCCGCTTCAGGAACCAGAAGCGCTACATGGCCATCCCCAGCCCCTTGGTAGCAGTGGAGTGGTGGAGGATCTGCCTCGATGAAGCACAAATGGTTGAATGCACCACTGCAAAGGTATGGCATTCCTGGGCGTGCATTCATTTAACTTGAAAATGTTTGGACAAGTTTATTGTAAATAATAGAGTCTTTCCTTCCCCCCTCTTAATGTTCAGAGTACACTCAGGTAGTTTGTCCTTGTCCCTTGTTCTTCAGAATTGAATTTTCTGTTGGAGATACTTACTATTGAATGGTTCTCCTGTTGGAATTTTGGCAGATTGTGAAGTATATCCAGCTCAAAAAATACTTAACATAATCTATACAGACAGTTTAAAGAACTAGGTCATCATGTTGTGTATGGTGTTTGATAGTTTCAAACAAGACACTAGCCTTGTTCAGTGATGTGGTTCAGAGGCATAGATATGTCCTTTGGGTCTAGAAGCTAAAATAGTCAGCAGTCTGTCTGCAAACTCAAGGGATACAGTCTGCAGGGGGGATTATTTTAATTAGTCTTTGTCCAGTCTTTTTGTCTTCCAACACAGGAAGACAAAAATGCTACTTATGTAATGCCTTACAGGCTTTAATGTTTAGAATGTTTTAAACATACAGTTTATTTTGCTATTTGTATGTCTTCTGTGAACCGTTAATTGCACTTGATTACTTGGAAGAGGACATGGCTTTTATCAGCTTTCAGTTACCTTCTAAAAAGATCAAAAATTTTATATATGTTTTTATTATATATTGCACCAATGCTGCTTCTAGGTCTAAGGGTACATTCTGAAAAGATGTTCAGCCTTCTCAAAAATCCATGTGTTGTCAGACTGTGTTCCACTCTGTTTTTTCTTTCCTACCATTAGCTCTATGTCCTTTCCTTAGGCTGCTGAGATGGCGCTCCGTTTGAGTGGAATCAATCGCTGGTGTGTCAGTGGCACTCCTGTGCAGCGAGGATTAGAAGGTGAGATTTTATGTAGTGGTGTAATCTCTGTTCTTTCCTTATGCTGATGACTAGGAGGGGCTTTGAAGCAGTTAAAATGTCTGCTAGTTTTGTTCTGAATTCACTAGGTACTCTGACTTTGGAAGCCATAAACTTTAAGCATGATAATAAAGCCATCAATGCATGTATCACTATAAAAGAAGAAGAACTGAAGTATTTTTGTCTCCCTGAGTTAGACAAATACTTTGGGGAGCAGAGAAGCTGTATGTCTAATAGCTGACTCAAGTGTGTTCTTCAGTTATCACGTAGTGGAGTGGATAAATATTAACCCTTCTCTATAGCAGATGGTCTGCTCTGGTTACAGAATCCTGTGAACTGTCAAATGCAGCAAGCAAAGGTGTATTTGCTTTTTACATAGCTCTGTATGAACTACCGTGGGCATCCACTGCCATGAATACAAATTCTAAAAATCATGCTAAAGCTTATGAAACTGTCTCCAGTCCTTATGTAAGGACTTAATGAATTGAGATGTGTGGAGTAGGTAGCTGTATGTTAGCAGGTGACATTTATCTTGTCTTTTTTTTGTGTGGTGCTCAGTTTCTGTAGACAGGCTTCAGATAGAGATAGAATAAAAGAAAGGGAGCTGACTAACTGCTTTGTGTCCCTGTGTTCTCTGATGGATTTTGAAATATATGGTACACATTGGGGCAATGCATTTGAAAATGGGTAAAGCAGTGTAAGCATTTGTGGACTGTTGTTTGGATACTAAGTTGTAAAAATCAATATTTTAGATTAATTCATGATGGAATTTTGAATTAAATTTATAAATACATGTAATGGTTGCGAGAATACAGCATTAATAAAGCAAAGCTGCAGTAAGAAGTGATTGATTTTAGTGTCCTTATGAACTGTTTCAAGGCCCTGTGTGTGATGGTGTTGGTTTAATACATATCTGAAATGTCATATAGTCCATAATACATGTTGACAGACTCTAAGGCAGCCCCCATCACATCAGGGATGAAAACTGCTGACTCATTTCAATCTGTGCCACTGCTGCTGTAATGCAGTGGGATAGGAGCTCTGGGTAAACAATTGTTTCTTGCATAGAAATGATTCCCAGGATTTTTCTTCCTCTGGTCTATGATGTATTTGGTGAATGTCTTGATGCTTTCAGCCGAATACTGAATTATGATAAAGCTAACAGAATAAGGAATGTAGCCACCAGATTTTCAGGAACTAGAAGATATCATCACATTTCTCTGTTTCTGCAGTATCCATGTGCAGCATTTAAATGTGTGCTTCTGTATTTTTCCAGTAGGATTAAGACAGAAGTTTAAAGTCGGTATGTCCTTAAATTTCATTCCAAAAAGTGACGGGTTTCTGAATTAGGCAGAATTAGCAAGACGTATTCTCTCAATTAGCAAGAGAACAATTGAAGTGTCTTTTGTTAATTTCTTATGCATTAGTAGAGAAGTGAAAATTCTTCTGAATTGCAGCCCCTTCTAGGATTGTGGGCAGCAGACAGTTGGTGCACAGCAGGCTCTGAAGTAATGATGCTGAGCAATATTGGTTTAGAAAAACCTGGCCAACCCAGTTAACCATATGCAATTGTGTAATTTCTGCCTCTTGTCTCTGCTCTGAATAGGCCTAAATTCTTTGCTCTGTTCTGCTAAGCTTGAAATTAGGAAAGTGTCTCACAAACAGCTAAATTCTCTCAAGTTGTGTGGAAATCAAAAACAAGCTAAAGGAGAGAATGCCCACCTTCTACCACCCAGTCTCTTGCTTCAAATTAAATATTTTGCTGAGGGAATGACTGGAAAACAAGTGCAAAAGATGAAGGCCAGTATGGAGATAGTTTATGCTTCATAGGTTTTGTATGACAGTTAATTTTTTTTGAGACATATTGCAAAGTATTAAAACACAAACACTTTCTTTTCTTGGCAGATTTGTATGGATTAGTCCTTTTTCTTGGAGTTGATCCTTACTGGGTCAAACATTGGTGGGACCAACTACTGTATCGACCTTATTGTAGGAAAAATCCCCAGCCTCTCTACAGTCTAATTGCGAAGATAATGTGGAGATCAGCAAAGAAGGATGTGCTTGACCAAGTAAATCAAAGTTTTGAGTTTTAGAATTCCTGAACATCATTTATCAATAGTTTTATTTGCAAATTACTTACTTTCTTTTTTTAATTTCAGATTCAAATCCCCCCTCAGACAGAAAATGTACACTGGCTTCACTTCTCTCCTGTGGAGAGACACTTCTATCATCGCCAGCACGAGGTGTGCTGCCAGGATGCATTGGCAAAACTCAGGAAGATTTCGGACTGGTCTCTTAAGCTTAGCAGCCTAGATAGAAGGACTGTGACTTCTATTCTATACCCTTTGCTACGGCTCAGGCAGGCCTGCTGTCACCCACAAGCTGTTCGGGGAGAGTTCTTGCCGCTACAGAAAAGGTGAATTTCTGTCATTTCTTAAATGGCCTACTTTATCCAAAGCAAAACTCTGATTGTCTCCAGCAGTGCAAGCTCTTGTGCAATCCTCAAATAAGCCTAATTTAAGCTTCTTTAGTTAAATGTGTGACTATGGCACACCAGGATAATCTGACCTCAGAAGCTGAACAGGCACAGTGGGTTCATTAGTGTAATTCTTGTGTTAAAGGACATACTACTGAAGGCATTTGATTCTCCAGTGGCATTCTAACCTTACTATGACTAGGGTGTTGCAGGTAACAGATTGAGTGTGAAACAAACCAGATTATTTTTTTGTTTTAAAATAAGCCCACTGCTTTTTTTTTTTTTGTCTCATACAAAGCTCACATTTATGAATGAGAACAATGAAAGAATTGAATCAACAGAATGGAGTAATTCTTTAGTTCAAAGGAAATGTTAATGTGAGGTTGCAGAATTTGTAAATATAGATCCAAACTTGAAAGCTGTACAAATGCTCTTTTATTTGCATGCTTTCAAGATCATCTTCCCCCACAAGTGCTCTGCAAGTACCAGTTTGGTCTCAGCTTTTGTTAGACCAAAAAAAACCCATGTTTCCAGTCCTGTTGTGAAATGTAGCCGCTACCTTTTCAGTCAGTTAGAAGGAGGTTGTGAAAGAACAGGCTGTTTCAATTCCAGCCTCTCAGAGTGGTGTCTATGTTTCTTTTTTAAGCTACATAGGGAAGAACTCCAACTTTTAGCACTGACAGTGTTTTTGCTACTGTTTCCTAGTCCATCCATTCTATTCAGACTCTTTCAATCCTTGTTAGAACTTTTGTGTCCTATTCCTTGCTCTTTGTTATACAGGGCACCTGCAGTGCCTAAGCAGCCGAAGCTGACTTTGCATCTGCTTGAGCAGAGACCAATAGTTAGACACTGTGTGGTATCACTTACTGTGGCAGTCTGCTAATGTGGAAGCAAGGGACTCAAACATAGGAGAAATCAATATTCCCACCCATCACACAAGATTATTTGCATTAAAATGAGCCAGCGTGGTATAAATGAAATATATGTGAACTGAGCAGAGTATGGTGGGAGCAGCTTCGTACTGTGTTGATTTTGGTGGAATGGTTGCACAGTGACAGCTGCATAGTAACTGATGAAAAAACCAGCAGTGAAAATTAAATCTTTCTTAAAATCACGTGTACAAAGAAAATACAATTCCCAGCACTGTTTACATACCTTTTTTTTGTGACCCGAACTTGACTGTAGCAGTGGGCATTCCCAGAATAAAGAGATTTGGTTCCTATCTTTGGTTATATGTAGGAGAATAATGAAGAAATTCTCTGCTAGGACCTTTGATGAGTAAGAGAAATTTACTGAAATAAGAAAGTTGATGCTGGAGCATATAGATAAGAGACATGGGCCTGGATTAAAAACCTGAGTTTGGAGCGTATTCTCTTCTGTGATAGATGACCTTTATCTCCCACCTGTGTAGTGAAGGCAGTAAATGAGATCTACTCAGAAAAAAAAAAAAAAGCTCTCAAAAGAGAATTTTCTAGATTCTCCTAATTTAACTGTGTAAAAACCCCTTCTGTTTGCCTTAGTTGGTAGTCTCAGGCTGTGTATCAAATTGTGTATTTTATATGTACATCCTTCTGCTGTAACAATTTTTCTTGGAACTGCTGATGGTTTTGAAAATAAAAGGTAAGTAGCAATGGTGGA
>VYZP01050137.1:275-10335 GCA_013400635.1 Hypocryptadius cinnamomeus
ACACATTGTCAAATCTAAGGGACACAGTCTTTGGAGTCCCAAGAACATCAGTAATAAGTCTGTACATGCATGGTGTGCAAAATATTTTCACAGGAACAGGTTCACAAGGTACATTTTTCATAGTGGTGGAGGACCAAGTTTGAGCCTGTGCTCAAGGCCATGTTCATTGCACTGTTCACGTCCTTTACCTATCACTGACATCCTCTAGTCTACAGCAGAACTCTCCTACTACACTCCTGGAGAAAACTTGGGTACAACATCTGGTTTAGAAAATTTTAGAGTCCATATTTCCAGGCTGATCATCTTGTACCTGGCTTTGCTGTCCTCTGGTATCTTTTCTGCTCTTGAGTCAATGTCACATGAGTTCTCAAAATGAAAGGTCTGGAGGAACTCTTTCCAATAAATGTATTTTGATGTGACCTGCCACAGAAACAGGTCACATCAGTATCCCGGGTTCAATTGGCTCATTCTCTATACAAGAGCAGCATGATTTAAAGGAGCTAAGTCTCTCTAATTCTGGTGAGATGGAAGTGAAATATGTCATCCATATGTTATATACAATACATTGAATGTAGTGTATATACATTTTGTACGTATAGGGTTTTTGTACGTATGTATATTGTATGTACATTTCTTGCACACAAGACAATCTGTGCCTATTAAGGTATATATATATTTTCATGCAAGTCAAAATTATCAAATAAATATGCTTGCTAAATCTTTTATTTTTTTCAAATGTAGTGTCTAGTTCAAGCCTAGTTAGCTACCCAGAGGTAATAAGTCATATTCTGACTGTACCACACAAGCTGGAAAATTGTTATCTAATTTAATTAGTAAAAAGCTGTAACTGCTTCTTGCATCACATCTCACATGTCACAGCTGAGGTAATTTTAAACAGAAATTTCCTATTTACTTATTTTAACTGGAACTTGACCCTCTGTAAAACAGGTTTCAGTTTTGTATTGGGTGTCGGAGAGTCTCGCTCAGAAACAAGAAATGTAGAGACCATATCTAAGTAACTGCAGACTTTCCATCCTGGCCTGAACATCTCATGGAAATTCACAGTGTAACTTTGGCTCAGTTTGGTGTTTGGTTGAAGCTGTGTATGAGATTTGGGGCTGTGGCATCAGGAGATGAGCTTACAGGGGAGTTGGCTCAGCCTCCACCTGTGCTTCCCAAGCATTGCTGTGAGGCCAGGGATAAACTGTTACTTGGAGGAGTTCCTGAATTTCATGAAATGAAACAATTATTTCTGTTACTGCAAGGATCTTGAGAGAAAATAATTAGTTTACATGAAGGCAACCTTCTCCTTTTCCTCCCTCTGTTACTGTTCCCCTTTCCCCAGTTCAGATAGACAGGCTGCAAAGTGTAATTTCATATGAATAGACTAAAGAGGAGAGAAAGCTTCTGTAAGATGTTTGTCCTGCCTCCAGGGCAGAGGATTTGGGCAGTGTAAGAGCTGGGATTCTCAACAGATGCAGTCAGCAAGTTTCCGAACACCTGAAACTTTCCACTACTAAAGCTATGTTAAGCTAAATATGTTCTTCAAATTCCAACATGCACTGCATAGTTTTTGTTGTTGTTTCTATTAAATGAAGTCTTGTGCTATTGTGGACCTTTCATCATGTATATATTAGTACTGAAGGAAGTGGAGGGAAAAGTATTTCACTGCCTTTATAAATTTAGCCTTTTTGATGGGATATCCTAGTTTAGATACAGTTTGTCAATGGGAATGAGGCACATTTTCAGAAGGGAAAATTTGCATTCTTTAAACAGCAATCTTATTGTTGCATTCATTATGTAATGCCTCAGACTGTTCCCTAAGTTAGACTAACTGATGCTGATAAATCTAATATACTAATAAATCAAATAAAGACTGGTAGAGAAGAAAATGAATAGTCTCAAATGCTTTCTTCTTCATAAACTAAAAGGAAAATGATAGCATAAACTTAAAATAAATAAGACTGCATTAGTACTTGTGTAAGATTCATTGGAGGAAATTTCATATCCTTACATTTTTTTAAAAAAATCTTTGTAATCTCTGGTCATAATCCTGGTTACAAACCTGATTATTTCTGCATACCAACTCTGCATCACAGAGTCTTTGTGCTCTGGTTATTTGGTTTACCTTCAAATTGTGGATTTACACATAAAATAAGTAGCGGAGTATTTCTGAATTTCTTGCATACTGGCATAGATTTTGATGCCCTGAATTAATAGGAGAGAGGTGTCTGACATGATAAAACAAGAAAAGAAATCACTGCAGTGCATTCAGATTAGTTGCATGTTTCCATGAGGCAGAACAAAATTAGCAGGTATCTGTCATGAAAGTAAACTGTGTCTTTGTTGATCCATCAGCTGGGTTGAAATAGAGGAAAAATGAATATACATGGCGTTTGTGGAGTGTGTTTCATCTTGACGGACTTTATAATCATAAAGTGAAGAGACTAGAAATAGGAGGGTGATCAAAGCTGTTCAAGAGGGTATTCAGGCAACATCTGAGTTGTATTAAACCTTGATAACTGAGTTCTACTTATCACTCATCTTAATTATTCTTTGTTGTATGGGTAGTTCCTGTTTGAAAACCAGTTTGAACCGGGAGAGAGAAAGTGAAGGGATGGTGGGCAGGACACGTTCAAGGAGCTCAGAAATTCAGACACTGTCCACCTTCCTTCTGAGAAAGGTCAAAGTTCAGCCAGGCAGCTCAGGGATTTTTATTGAGGGGTCTTGAAAACCTCCAAGGACAGAAATTGCACAAGCTCTTTGGACCTCATTCCCCTCCTCGACTGCCAGTCCCATGCCCTGAATCTGCCAGCTGATCTTACCTTTCCTGCTTTCCAGTGATGGAAAATTCAGACTGAGAGTGATGTGATGAACCTTGTTCTACTTTGTTTTGTGAGCAGGTTTATATACTATGCAGAATAAATGCATGAGCTTTCATTAATTAGAGTACTCCACAGAGAACTGGGGAGTTGTTTGTTTCCAAAAAGATAGATAAAAGCTGAAAATCTGTAGCTAGAGCCTTTGACAGCTGGCTAGAGCCTAGAGACAGCTGGCTCTGGCAAGGGGATTTTGGATGTTGGAAAAGATGCCCCTTCCTTTAATTTCTTTAAGGTAGAGGTTTTAGTGGTTGAGTTGTCTGAATTTTAAATAGATGTTCAACAAAGCTTATGTTGTCCCAGCAGATTTTTCTAGATTGCATTTTCTGCTCTTCCTCACTCTAGAATCTGTCACTCTTTCAGACTGCAGAAAACCTCAGTAGTCAGAGGTCTCTGTGAAAATGCTCTGAAGTACAATTATTGACAATATTGATGTTTTAATTGTTCTCATTAAGTTCTTAAGACTTTGCTGCATTAAGAAAGTGTGGAAAGCTCCAAGGCATTTTTTCAAACTTAAAAAAAGCAGTCTATTAACATTTGGTTCCAAATTGACTGTTTCCTTCATAATAAGAAAAGTCATTTAAATATAAATGTACTTTCATGTGCATATACATATACACACAGAATAATATTTAAAACTAAATGGATAAAAAAGATTTAGGGTTTCCTCAATGTCTTGAAGAGGGCTGTGCTAAGAGTTGTTTGAAAGCAGTTTTGATTTTTGCAAGTCATAGCTATTTGTTCTGGTTCATTTCTGTCTAAGGGGCAGCTCTCAGCATATCCAAGGCTTTTGTCTTCTTCACCTGTATCACAAATATTGATTTTTTGTGGTTCAGCAGCAGATTTGGGTATTCTTTCATTAAAAAAGAGAAGTTCCTATATATATTTTATATATTCCTATATTCAGTTTAAGTGATTTGAAGACATGACAGACAGGTTGCACTCTGGGTTGGAGAAACTCCCACTATTCTTAATAAGAATCTGCACAAATAGCCCTCCTGTGTGTGCTTGTGCACATATCTCCTGTATTGTGTTTCTACAGAAAATTACCTGTGTTGGGAAGTTCTGGGTTATATCTTTAAACCAATTTCTTGACAGCATGATTCTGCTCTCAGTGCCACCATCATGAATTAGTTTTCCTAGGCAAAATTCAAATAGTAAACCCCATTCTATGCAGGGTATTGTAGTCAAAATATATCAACCATCAATGAATGGAGGTATACTTATGTGGTACTTGACTTCACTCAACACCAAGAGCTATTGCCATTTTGTGATGGACAAAACAAATCCATAAATTTAGTGTGTATTGCAGTGTTGCCTTTCCTTGGCTTGTGATTATCATCTGCAAGTAACATTTCTGCTAAGCAATCCATTTATTACCCCTACATGACTTACAGATTATCAAGGTTTCAAGAGAAAACAGACAACACAGAGATGAAAATTATGCTGTGCTGGCAAAGATGGATGAGGTGATCTAAAAAGATATTTTACATTTCTAACTACACTGATCTTATTAATTATATATTTAAATCTAAGCAAACATATGAAAGCAGTAACTGAAGAACTTAATGTAACATTCTTGTTCAGTTGAAAACTCTCGTTTTGTTAATCTTTTCCTTGGAGCTGAATAGAAAAGCATATTTTGAAGTCTAAACTTTGAAAATCCTTTCACCAGAGAACAGTAGCTGGGCTGGTGCTCTTGGAAAGAGGTATCAGGGCCCTCCTGGAGAAGTCAGAGCATTTGTTTGTCCTACCATGATTAGACATTAGTGCTGAAGCCTTGGGTACCATCTAGCCCTAACACATGAAAGTGCAGAATACATGGCACTCCATGCAGAAAGCTCCTGTTTCCCTTCTTCAGGACAGTGCAGGCTGCTCAGCTGGAAGGGTGGTCTTTGAGCAGCTGTGTCTCCCTGGCTTTGCCCTGGCTCAGCCCCCTGCCCCACACTGCCTCCCCCCTGACTGTGACCCTGCAGTTCTTGATCCAGGAGTAAAGCCCAAAGGCTTCTGCTCCTCAGCATGGATTCCCTAAGCTCTCCAGTTTGGGCTTGGCTTTGGTTTTCCTATGGACTTGGTGATCTTAAGGTCTTTTCCAACCTAAATGATTCTAGGATTCTGTGTCTCAAGTGGTGACAAGAAAAAATGATTAATTTCCCATCAATCTGAAACCACATTAGATTTTGCTTCATGTCATGCTGGAATTAATGACTCTTGCTGAATTGCTTTACAGGCACAGGGCTATTCCCCACCCAAGCATGCACAAAAAAGTCCTGTTTCTGAGAGCTGAGCAATTAACTTCTGTCCACAGCTTGCCTAGAGATGAAGGAGTGATTACTCATATATCTCCTAAAATATTCCTCATGCAGTCATGTCTTTAAGAAGGGACTTTTTTCACTGACTTGCCATTTTGCAAGCTTAATGGAAAGGAGTTGAAACTTTAAAATTAAAAACAAATGTCCTGGTTTTGAACAATAGTAATGGAATAGCCCCTTGGGGTGACTTTGCCCCAGAGGGTCTATGTTCAAAGAAAAATGACAGCAGCAAGCTCAGGCAGCAGAATAATCCTATCAGCAGAACATTCAAATTATTTTATAATGAAATAAAATTTGCAACTTATATAGAAGCAGCAGATGCTTTAAGACCTCCAAATTCACTGCCCCTGAATATATGCAGAATTACAATGACAAAAGGTGACAAATGTTGAAATTTTAATGACACCCACTGCACTTGTAATCATGTAAATTCCATTACTACTGAAAAAAAAGTTCACATGACTCTGTTCTAAGCAGTAATGATTTGTAGTATCATACTTTTATGCTATTTTTCTGTTTTTATTCTATTCTATTTCAGGTTAATTAAATCTCTATGTTATTAACAGGTATTCTAGTAAAATCAAGAACTGAGAAATTGCATTAATTTATTCTCAGAGTATTTCAGCTGAGGCATATGGAGGAGCATACTGAATAGTTTTCTTTGGATTTTGCCATGCAAATAAATACATATTAGAGCATTTTAATTGAATGACCAAACAATATGACTTTATAACAGTTTAAGCTTTACATTTGTGATCATATAAAAAGACCAAGAAGGTTTCAGATAGGTTTGTCAATATCCACTTGGCTTTAGCACTGCATTTTAGGGTGAATGTAAACAGTAGGTTTTTACCTTTTTCCAAAAAAATTCTGTTCATATGAAAATAAGAATTAACATCTACTTTTGCTGCAGTAAAGAATAAGAGTCTTTTGTAAGCTGTATCTGAAGAATTCTGTAACTAAGAAATATTTGAGGAAACTGAGTAATGACCTTATGTTTTGTAAAGGTATAGAGGTTGTCTCATCAGAAAAGTGAGAGGTCTATCCCTTAGAGTTTACAGTTTGCATATTTAATTAAAAATATTAACATGTTCCCTCACTCTATTGCTCTTCTTTGTGCATGTGTGTGCACAAGAAATTCAGCATTTCTAGGCTTGCTAAGGAAGCACAGGCTCAATTTTTGCTGCTGCAATTAGGGCTGAGCAAAAGAATGCAAAATATGGAGGTTATCCTCTGTTATTTTCTGTCTATTAATTAGCCACAAGCTAAATGTGCTATTTCTAAGCTTACTTACCAAGAGAACAATGAAAACATACTAGGTGCACTAAATGTGTAGATTTAAAAACAAAGTGCTCTTGGCTATAATAATATTACTTTTATTAGTGTTGAAGTATGTTTGCAAGAATATATTTTTGATTTTAATGTTACTTTGAACATCAGGAATGCCACACTGAATAACACAGGCAATGAAAAGGATTTTAGTAAAAAAATACTAATAACTCCTCTTCTACCTTAATTATGTTTCCTTTTTGGAAAAGAAAAAGCCCCATCCCTCCCTTATCCTCCTTGAGTGCCCTTTAAATCAGGACACCGTTGACACTTTGTTTCCAATTAACAGTAAAAATCTTCTTTGATCCTTTGACTTTTTTATGAGATGAATTTATATTTTCTAGACTAACATGCATGACAACATAATTCTCCACACTCATTAATATTCAACTTCTTTGCTTTAATGATGGAAACGAAGAGGAATGGAATGTCATCTGCTTATCTAAAGCAGCAAGGGCTTTGCTAATATTCACACATGAAACACCCCACATTTAAATAACATTGAAGTTGTGACACATTTGGCCAAAACCAGGTCATTCAAAGTTAAGCCTGACACACTCAGAGCTGAATTAGATCTCTATGCCTGATAGAGATAAAATTTGGTAAATCTGTGTTTCTACTCGATTTCTTTATATTTTTGAGATATGATCTGTGGAAAGATTAGTAGGTTTATTCCTATGAAATAATGAACCTCTGGCATCTGCTGATTCCAATGTGATTCACTTTTGTGTTTCCCATAAACCTTAGTGGGATCCTTAGAGCTAAGAATAGGCACAACTCCTTATTCCAGCTGTGGTTTTGACCCTAAATATCTCTATGGCAGAACTCCAAGAAGAAATCCACATTTTGGTTCTGAATCCATTGAAACTTAATTGATTATTAATATAATCCAAATTTTGATAAATTTTACTACTACAACTGGGTTCAAATAAAACATACGTATATCCTGTATTCATTCTCAAGTGGCACAAAAATTTGCATTCAGAATTTTGGATCTAGTTTAAATGCCAGACAACTCTTGCCAAATGTAATGTGAAATTCTCTTTTGGAATACTTGAATTAAATTGAAAGAGTGTACTCTCCTTCCCCATTTCCTGTTTCTAACTATTATTAAGAGATTTTATAGTACAAGAATATTAACTTTATGTGATATGAGTACTTAAAGCTCCAGCTTAGAAGGCTGGGTATCTAAAAATATCCCCTAGCTACTTCCTAAAATAGCTACTCACAGTCTATTTAAAGTTGTGCACTAATACTTCAGTAACATTTTAATAAGATTTCTAATAACCTATGTTACTTTTGCACTTCTAGAAGGACTTTCTGCTTTGGTACAGGAACATGATTGTGTAATTTTTTCTTGACTTTGAGAATTTTTTGGCACAGAGTATTATGGATCTTTACAAAGAAATAGAGATCTATACCTGTAATACTTTTTAGTGCATGATGGAAACTCTTAGGTCAATAGCATTACCACTAAAATGGAAAATGCTGTACAGAATGTCCAGGAAAAGTCTCCATTAGCAGCAAGCTTGAAAACCTGAAAACAGACGTGATACTATTAGTATGCAGATGGAATTTAGAGAAATACGCAAAGCTTTCAGTGAGCTAAGGATAAAATAAAATGGTGTTGAGGTATAGCTGAATAAAAAAGAAATAAATAAGAGTCTTGATATCCTATCTGAGATTTTTTAGTGAGCTGAACTTGAAATAAGTTTCTTTTTAAAAACATTCTGTTTTTGAACAATGTGCAAAAAAAGTAATGTTTTTTCCTTTGTGATATATCCTTTCAATCAGTCCCTTTTGCAGCAATTTTCCTGGCATTGGATGCACTCCACCTTATGATCCTGATATTAGGTTCTGATATCAGCAAAATCTGAATGCTTCTGGAAAAAAAATTATATACAGATTAAGCGTTAGTGGAATCATAGTTTTTCAAGTACTTTGAAAACTTGTCAAGTCACTCATTTTCTCTTTATAAGCTTTTCTGTACAGCTGACATTTTTAGTATTGTAATGTTGGAATGTTATGGACAGTTGTGACCAAATGCTGCACTTTCCACAGTGGTTGGAGTGAATGCAAGTATATTAGCCATTGAATGGAACACTGAAATAGAGTCCCTGAAATGTCATCTGATGGATGGAAAGGCTGAGAGCAGCTGGGGAGAGGCTGCAGCATGGGCTGCAGGCATGGCCTGGTGTGTGCTGCAGCTGGGGCTTCTCTGGGTGTGAGAACATCTTCATCCTGCTTCCACATCAGTGACTTGTGGAAGGTTTTGTGCTACACCTGGGGTGCTGGGGAGGGGAGAGGTGAGAAAGCACACGAGAGGAGAGGTGGAGGAATAGGAGTGGAGGGGCAGGAAATTGCAGGAGATTCCACCGTACGTGTCCTGATCATGTCACTCGTGGGATTTTTATCTCTATCCATGGAGATCCATTTCTCTCAAACAATAAATGTAAAGCAAGGCATCAAATGGCAAGTTAGTTGCACATCTCATACCTGTAGGGTTTGCTTGAGATTGTCTTGAGTCCCAAGACTTTGTGCTCTATTGTGCTCATTACACAGCAAAAATGGGGCCTTAATGTGGGGTGACTCAGAGGCCAGCCACAGATAATGCTGTGCAAATATATTGCTGCAAAACAACTATTCAATATGTTCATCTTTTAACTCAAGGTTGCAGTGTTATATTTTCCATGAGGATGACAAATCTGGGGGCGAGGGGGGAGAAATAGATGTAACAAATAGATTTTAAAATTAGACTTATCAATATGCTGTGAATACTGGAATACATCCACTCAGTAAGAGCAAAGGCATACAGATCAGAATTCTTAGATAACAAAAAGGAATAAACTGAGTATAGTAATGGAAAGATATTCACTTCTCAATATTCATTGCTGCTATATCAAGCTAAAGGACTTATTTATATTTATAGATTGAAGCATATCTCAGATGATATAGTAATCTAAAATTTTAGTGCTGTGAGAGAAGTCTATATTCACAGCACCAAAAGATCTGCTTGCTTGGGGAGCAGACATGGCATTGGAGTTTTCTCAGTGCTACCATGCCATGACCTTCAAGTGTCATTATTTTAAAAACTGGGTAAGGTTTCTCGCTGTCCCCTTTTATATCCTTGCCTCCTTCTCAGAGCTGCTAATGAAGCTTTCTCTTAATAGTAGTTACTATGATATTAATGATGTGGATATGTTCATCACCAAGCATTGCTGTGATACAATTGGTTGTGGCCAAATGGGGCACTTGCAGTGAAAATTTCATTTATTTGACTATAGAAGACCAGCACCAAGACTTATTAATTTTCTTGACATACAATCTAAACTATTTTATTTAATAGTCAGTTATTTGTCTACCACACAGTAGAAAGGAATGTAAAGGCAGTCCATTTCACCCCTGAGAAGCAGCCTTTATGGACAGGAGTGTTGTTACTAGAGCTAGTGGCCAGAGGTAGTGGGGAGGCACATTGTTTCTGCCAGCTGCATGGCTTCAGCTGCACTTATGTCTGATATCAGCATGGGGCTGCTGTTCTGT
>VYZP01050137.1:31192-42135 GCA_013400635.1 Hypocryptadius cinnamomeus
GGGTTAAAATTTTTGCTTCTGTCTGCCCAGAACTCCCACAACGGCTGGGCACCTTCTCGGCCGCATCCCCCACTTCTCGGCTGTGCTGCTGATATCACAGCACAGTCCAGGGCAGCACAGGCACGGGCTCTCTCTCTCTCGGGGGATGGGGGGGATGGGGGGGCCCCAATGCCTCTCTCTATTTTCCACCCTTCCATCTTGCAGGGCCTTCATCCCCCTCTCTGCCCAAGGCTCCGGCCTACCTTACCAGGCCGCATGGCCTCCCCTCCCTCACCCAGCCCTGGCTGGGCAGGGGAGCTCTGACCTCCTTCACAGACCGGAACCAAGAGAGTTCTCCTGGGCACTCTCCGCTCTTTTAACCCCTGTGTGTTCTCAGAGGCGGTCCACACCTTCAGTGGCCAAACCAGGTGCCAATATTCAAATCCAAGCACTGATTGGTTTGACCACAACCTCCCAAGAAAAAACCTCACTTCCTGCTCAACCTAGGACATAGGCTTAAAAATCAGTTCATGTGGATGAAGCTAAAGTCTGCCATTACCATCTAACTTCAGAAAAACTCTTTTTTTATTTGTTGATGTTTAAATGTTTTCTGTTTATTTGCTTGAAAGCCTTCATACATTTTGAAATTTGATGCACCATAACATGGAAATCTTTGTGTATAAATTATAGCTGTAGTTAGCATTATGCAACACGGTAGTGTCACTAGTATTTATACTTGACAGGAGAAGTAATTTAGATGGTTCTCTACTTTCTTTAATAGCTTGTAGGTGTTACCTGTTCATTTAATTCACTATATTAAATGCCATTGGTTTTACCTTAATGTACCTTTAATAAATTTAAAAACCTGTTTGAGCAACGAAAAAGCACCAGATACAACTTTAGTGGAAATTGAAATATTAATATCAATGATACAGGGTTAATTGAATGTCAGGAAAAAAATACCATCCAGAGGATGTAAACTCCTTTACTTGTAACTTCTACATTGAGAGTAATTTCAAGGTGTTTTAGAAGTTGAAATGAGACCTAAAATGGTGGGAAAATGCATCCTAAAACTGCAGTTTCTAACTTAACTGTTGCTGTTATATTTGAACACAAAATCTAAAGCAGTTTCCTGAATAATAATGAAACGAGGCATAAAAATTAATCTCCATAGAAAGTCCCTAAGGGGAAAAAAAGACAGATGACTTTGTGAATAGCATTCTGCTGTGCAAGGAGATGAGGCATTTCTCATACTCTTTACTTTATTTACTTATATGGAATAAGTTTTGGTACTTCTTTCCCTTATTTTCTTGAGCCAAGGATGTTTGACTCCACCTGCCCTTTCCACAGATGAGGCATGTGAGTTGAGTACTCTTGTTGCCAGTCTAGCTGGATTCTGATTATCTGTTAGTAAGTAACTGGTATTTTCAAAGCTTTTCTGTTCAAGTTCAGTTAGTCTGAAAGAAAAGGAAGCTCTTTTCTTTTCAAGCTTTCAGAAGCAGTTCACTTCCTGCCAGCACTAAAGCTTTGTCTCTTCTGTGGCCTGATGTTGAAGCTTCTGTATTGAACTCAGCATGTTTCCCTTTTCTCTTGAACTGATGAAGAGGCAAAATTTAATGTAACAGATTCATCAGCTGGGAGTGAAGATGGGATTTATTTTGGAGAACTGAGATGTTGAAGACTTGTGTATCCTCCTCTGCTGAATATGGAACCTACATGTTGGATTTCTTGAGTTTGTGTGATTGGGTATTGAATGGAGCAGCTTTGGAGTTCTGTTAGGTATTTGCCATGTAACCTTTTGTGCTTTCAGACTTGTAACTGTATCTAGAAATGGCAGATGTATGGAAATTGAGAGATGCTGGAAGACATCTTGTATGTGTATATATATACACATATACATATACATGCTGTTACACTGAATATAGACCATATGCTCAAATTAATAAAAATAATAAAAAATTAAATTTAAAGTTATTTTTATTTCATGAGTCTCAGAATATGACTGCTGGATCATAGGTGACTGTTACTTGTGATTTAAAAACCTGTCTTAGGTTTTCTATGTTCAGAACTTTTTACAGACATACAATTATATTGTGTTTTATCATTGCTTACTGCTGCTGTGCCATAAATCATCAAGCCAGTACAAATGGGGCCCTTGAAGTGTTAGTCATTCCTGTCCTATGCTTAATGAGTAACCTTTGACATTTCAGTAAACATCAGCATGCTGGGTGCTAAGTGCACTCTCTACATTGTTATCAGATGGAGACAAGTTCTCATTTTTAAAAGAAATTACTCAAAGTCAAATGCAGGAATGATACAAGAGAAATGTGTATTGCCTGCTCCTTCTCCACATGTGCTTTTGTTTGTAGATAAGTAAAGGGCATGAAATCTTTTTAGTGTTTACCAGTTCTTAACAAGCAGAAGCTGTGAGCAAGTGTTCGCAAGCTCTTATTTCATCATAACAGCTGTGGTCAGCATGCAAGGTGGTCACAGGGTGAGCCAGTGTCTGAGGATAGGGACCAAGAGCTCAGCTTGTCAGTCAGCCAGAGAAGTCCAGCATCTTCATTAGAGCTTGAAAATCTGGAACCACTTTTGCATAACTAATGTATATTTATAGAATGACAAAGTGATAGTGAGTGAAGTATAAACAGTTCTAGCATATGATGGTGGATTTCACACCAGAACATGAGAAGCAGCCGTAAATCAAATCATGACTCTTCATATTTTAGTAATGTTTTACCTTATTAATTGAACGTGGAGGGTAAATAAGAGTCACACATTTTAGGTTAGCAGATCTTTTTCTTTGCTCATCATCTTGCTGATCAATGGTCTGATCTAAAAATAATAAAATGTGTCTCGACATCTGTTTGAAATAGATTGCTTAAATAGTGTGTTCAGCTTTTTTTGTTTTGCTCTGCCTTTTTAACAGTGGGGATTGCCACACCTAAGGAATAAGTGTAGGGCTGCAGATTAAGTCACAAATGCAAAGTAAATGCATCCAAACATTCTGCAAACATAAGTACCATATCCATTAAAAAATATTTTATTAGAAGAATATTAAAGTTGTAGTCCTAAATAAAATAAAGCTATTGAGAGCCCAATATTTTGTATGAAAAAGGCAGTGTTCTCAGACCCAGGGTGTGATCACTGGGGTGTCTTGTGCAGGGCCAGGAGTTGGACTTCAGTGATATCTGTAGGTCTCTTCCAGTTTGGGATATTCTACAATTCTATGTCCCATCTTCCCACTGACCACTGAGACTGCTGTGATTTGTAAGGGGAGATGTAATGTTTTTGTGTGTGCATGGATTTTGCTTATTTTCAATGAGCTGTGACCCCTTCCACAGATTTCTTGTGAAGAGCATGAGAAGAGTGAAGGAGGACGACAAATCTGGAACCAACTTTCTGCATTATTGTTTGGATAATGTATTAATTGGATAATGTATTAAACCTTACAAATGACAAAGTTTGAGATAAATTAGAAGTAGAAATGAAGCATTTTTCAAAAATCCCTTCAGTAAATGTTTATTTACTGTTAACTGATAGGCAGAAACAACTTGAGTATTAATTTCCTACACTGAGGATGAGTGAGATCAGTTCAAGGCTGTTATACCCTGAATTTGCAGACAGCTCATTGTAATTAAGAAATAAACCTCATAGTTGGTGTTTTGATTTTCACCTGATGCTTTGCCTGTGGGTCAGAAATGTGTTCTTGATTCCTGTTGTCTATAGGCACTAGAAGGTTTAAATAGCATTGTGCCAATTAACAGGAGTTGTTTGCATTGGTGCAAAAATTCCCCTCCAAAGCTGATTTAGTGTTCCAAAAAGGGCTGTGGAATTACAAGGCTGTTAATAGATGAGAAAACAGCTATATGTACCATGAAGGTGATTATGACCACAGGAAACTTGTATCAAAATTGCTTTAGGTCATAATGTTATATTATGGAACCTTTTAAAAGGTTATTTCCTTAAACTGTTAACAAAACTGGTCTTCTGTTATGGTTTCAGCTCCTAGGGACAAAACCTTGAGTATGGGATCTACTTTGTCTGCAGAATAAAACGAGCACTTCTCCTGATAGTTATCCTGGGAGCTGAGCATCTTGTTCCATTTGAGTACAAAGGCATAGTTCATTACTAATGGGAAAACAAACTTTCTCTACCATAGCAATTCAAATTAAGCTCTCTGCTAAGTAGTGCTCATTAAAAAAAATCTATCATTTGCAGGAATTACTATTTTAGCCCTTTTAAATGTTTCAATGCTTTTTGTTACATGGGATGAGATTTGCATATTTAAAAAAAGGAAGGGCAGGAAAGGACACTGTTTCAGAAAGATTATCTTTCTGGGGAAGCACACAGCTAAAATTGGACAGTAGATGAGCTGTACAGGCCTAAGGGGCAATGATAACAGAATTAGTAGAAATAAAGATTTGTTGTTTCCTGCTTGCTGAAATAACTCATCTGTTTTGGGAAATATGTAGATGACACTCCCTGTAGTGTAATTTATTATGTACAGTTTCTGAGGATGCCCAGATTATATCCAAATTCACTTTTCCCCTTCTGGTATACAGTTAATGGGGAAATAAAGCAGCTCTGTTTTATCTGCTTCTGCTGCTTGGTGTTAGAAGTCTGAGAGAGCTGTTCACCCATCTCTGAAAGTGCATTGCTCTCTACAGTGCAGAAAAGTTCTTCCCTCTTGGGTGTCTTTTTATCCTCTCCAGTTCTTCCCTCCTTCCCCACACCCATCAATGGTGTTTGGGAAGATCCCTTAGGACCTCTAAGGTGGATAGCCAGCAGTGGCAGAGTAAGACAGCTCTAAAACAGTCAAGTGTCAGATTTTTTAGCAGAACAGTTTCTGAAGCAGGACTGTAAAGTACCAAGTGCCTGTGGCACATTCGTATATAGGCAGCTGTGTCCTGCTTGGGATATTACCCTTCTAGGTTTCCAAAGCAGCAAAGCTGACCTAAATCTATACTCTCTCCATGGTTTTTCTGTTACATGGAGGCTTTCTTTATAAAGAGAATTTTAAAAAAACCATAAATGCTCTGTTGCAATTTTAAACTCTTGGGTCAACTGTAAACTTCTCCAAGATTGTGAGTGGGTGGGGAATTATTTTTAGAATCAGAGATCTGCAATGCCAAGTATGCATCCACTTCTGTGTTTTCTTAGGTATGACTAAAAGACTAAAGATACCTCTTCTAAATCTTTCTCTTGACGTTCCCTGAGCAGCTTAGGTGAAGTTCTTTGCTATGGACAAGCAGTTTAAAATTTTTACATGAGTAAGGGAATACTATGGGGGTCAGACATAGGGTTTTCTATACCATATCAAAAAAATGGATGTTCTAGTTCAGTATCATGCTTCTGGACTGCAGCTCTAATAAACCCATGAACAAGGAATGGTTTTTTGACCTGGATACTCCTCACTGATGGTAGAGATGGTGGCCAGGCACAGGAAGGTTCAGTTTAGTGTACAGGTCCTGCTGTTAGTGTACCTCTGATCTGAACAAAGGCATAGTTGTAGAGTACAAATACCTATATTTGCAGAATGTGCATCTAAATAAATGAGCATTCATTCAAATTATTAATCTAAGGATGGATAGCATTAGCTAAAGAATATAATTCTCCTAGAAATTAGTGCTTTGTAATGAATGGCATTCAAGATGACAATTGTCCATTTGAATTCTCAATACTGTGGACTCGCTGGAATTTTATTTCACTGAAAAAAGAAATTAATTAAAATCAGTTAATTCCTCCTTTGCAGTCATATATATGAAACAATTTCAAAGGATATCAGATAAAAATTGTTTCCATAGTAAAAGGTGTTTGTAGAATGATGAAAGGAACTTAGCAACAAGTTGTTCTGAATTCTTAAAACAATCCAAACTTTGAGTTTGGTTTTTGCACAATTTCACCTTTTCTTCAACTTGCCTAATGGAACTGAAGCCATAATTTGCAATGGTAAGGTGAATGACTGGAGTTTAAAGGTCTTTTACTGAATGAAATTTAAAGATAAGTCTTATCTGTGTAGGTCTTGAGGCAATGGACTTTTGAGCTATTATTCCTACATTTAAAAATGTTGATAAATTTTCCAAGTTTGGATAAGAGGGAAAAGTAAGTATTTGTAGCCTTCAGCCATGGAGTGCTAGCTTTCCTGGGAGATGAACTGAGAAACAGTAGGTCTTAGTATCACATTTGTTTATTATGCATTGTGGATCATATTGCTGCTCACACTTCTCACATCTGTTTATTTTTTTAAAGGTATTTAATTTTAAAGGCATTTAATTCATCTTTAGAAATATTCAGGAGAATAACTGGTTTGTGTTTCGAGGGTCACTGACACAGCTGCCCTAATTATTCTTCAGCACCTAATACTTTGCATGCTATGAAGTAAATAGTTTCTGTGCCCAAACTTCAGCTTATGTTACTGTACTTCTTCAGCAGAGGAAGTATCCAACAGAAAATGCTGGTTGCATATGTGTGCCATCCTCAACAGAATCTGCTCTTGTTTTCCAACATATTTTTACTGTTCATGAAGTCATTCATGCACTTACCTTTAAAAGGGTGCCTTGTTTATTTCAAAGAAATCTAGGAAAGTCATAAAGCTTAACTCTTACCTTTTTCATCATGGGCTAACATTCCTATTAATAGAAAGGTTTCACAGTGGAAGACCAATGAAGTCTGCAAAACTTCTTTCTTGTTCTTTCTCATGTGTAAAGAGGTATCTATATCAGTATTCAAACAGCATGTCCAGAGACACTGAATATGCTGCTATTAAATAGTGAAAATTAGTGATCATAAAGTGAAACTGTGTGTACTTGGATGTACTTAACATGAGTCATATAGCTGGCATTGGTACTGAATCAAGTGCACTATTACTGTGAAATGATTGATATGTTGCTTTTATAACAGCATAACAGCTGAAGTGATTTTTCAGCATCATTTGGAAATGGATAGAGACTTTATTTTCAGTTGTCATAATATTCTACTTTAAAATAAATGTACCACCCAACAATGATGAATTTGTACTCTGTTTTTGAATCAGGCTGATATTTTTGCATTGCTTGTGCTCTAAGCTCCATGGTAAAACCAAAGTTTTACTTGCCTTATGCTTGGCTTTTTAATTTGGGCAGTCTTTTGCATTGTGTAGTACAGTTTGGTGGTCACTAGGAATAGGGTGTAAGAGTAGCTAATGCATCGTTTTACTGTGTGCCTAACTTCTGATAGTATATTTTGGGTTTTATTGAGTTATAGTATGACTAAGAACCACTAGCTGTAAATCAGTAAACGTTAAATGAAATCTGGAGAATTCAGTTTTGAACTCTCTCTCAAATGTTAGCCAAGGTGTATGCCTGGTATCCTTCTAAAATGGGTGTAGACAAACTAGCACAAAAGATGGTTAAGACCAACGCATCAAAAATTTCTTAATTCAATCTACACAGGCAGTTTTTTAATTACACCTTTGTTAGATCTTCCTGCACACTCCAGTGAAACCAATATAATTGTTGTTTTGGAAATCAGCTCTTCAACTTGAGCTTGTGAACAGAGGGCAACTTCATATTTAGGAGAAAAAGCCGAGGTTGTCAAGTCTGGGATGCAGAGAACAGCACTGTAGTTCTGGGTAGCCTGGCAGGATGGAAGGCAGCTACCATGGACAGTGTATCTTCGGGGGGTGTGCATACTCTTCTCCACACCAAATAATCAAGAAGTTAGGAATTGTTGTTCTCTCCCAGGTTGTATCTGTTTCCTGTGACTTTCTTTTTGCCAACTGTATTTTTGGTTTAAGTTCTAGCGATTCAATAGTAGATATTTGGATGTTGTGGAAGTAAAGAGTTTTTACTTTTCCTCCTCTCAGATCTCCTATTTTATTTTTTTAAGTGGGGATCATGTAGTCCATAGTCCATTTTGAGTCTCTCTCTACAACTCTAAAGGCTGAAGTTTTTGCAAAAGAGTCTTCTTCGTATGAGCTTTCATTCCTATTTCCTGATGCCAGTGGGAAAAAAATGTAACATAACAGACTCCTTTTAGGCTGACGAAAAAAAATTATGTACATCTTAAACATTTGTTTCTATTTGCATGTTAGAATTGAAATGTATGAACACAAACACAACACGTTTGTCGTCGTTTAAATTTGTTAAAATGTCAGTAAAGTAGTAAATATTTGATTCTGTTTTCTGGCAGACTGGGGGCAGACAGTAGCTGCCTTCCAATTAGTAAAAGCCCTCCTACAGAACTGTAAAAGGTATTCTCAGTCTTTATCAGCTTTTGATTTTACATTATGGAAGTGACAATGGCCCACGTCCTCATTAGCCTTCTGCTTGTTTGCTTATAAGCATCTCTCAGCTCATAGTCTTTTCAGTTTTGTTTGAGCAATAATGCCCTTTTTTCTACAAAAACATTTCTTGTACTTTTTTCACATGTGGTGTTCATTTCAATTTTTGTTTCATAAATTTTCATAACTTTGTAATAAGCCTCACTTTTCCTCCCAACATTTTGGGTTCTTTTTTACCTTTGCTGCAAACATTGAGTTTTATGTGATGTGTCGTGGACACAAGTGTTAGAATTCATACAACTATTCCTGTTTTCTTTGTGCACGTGTTAGATGTTAAGGTTTTGGTTTACTGCTTAGTCTGATACTATGTACTAGTAGTAGAGCACAATGACAATTATAGTTTGCATTCTAGTCTTAGAGTCAGGAAAAATATTTGGGTGCTTTGGTCTAAGGAAAAGCAAATTATCCAAAAAGCATTTTCCTAAGATACTGATTTCCTAAGACTGCTGGTTAAGTGAAACGTCCTAATACAGAAATTCAATCTTGAATGGTGGAACTAAGTTTTACTGTATGAACTTTGTCTTTAAAAAAAAGAACTGACTGAGAAGTTGTAAATATGGTGCTGCATAAGACCCTAATACTCTGGCAGTTTTAGAGATTTAGAACTGTTTGCTTTTTGAGAGGAAAATATTGTGACAGCTATGCTTAAACATGTTTTATGTGTTTAAAAATTCTTAAGGCAGAGTTAAAGGGGGAAAAAATCAAGAGATGCCCAAAACTGGCAGTTGGACATTAGTTCAGAGGAAGCTGAGACAGCTCTTTGAAGCTGCATACACGTAAATCAAATCCTGCCATAGATCAAAAAACTTTCAGATTTCCTGTAATTGCAAGTTCTAAATTTAATAATTTTATTTTTCTGAGAGTAGACAGACTTTGTGCATGCAGACATGTATACATGTGGTGCCTTGAAGCCTTTCAAGTGTTGGTGTATCCAATGAATTGTACTCAAAGGTCATTTTCCACCCCTCATCCCCCAACTCCCTCCTGACAAAACAGGTGCTATATAAATACCTTGTCCTTTGTCAATATTTGCAGCTGTCCTTAGAGTGACAACTTAAGAGTAATTGATGAGCATTTGTCTCCATGAATTCCTCTTTTTCTCTTGGGGTGGGAATATCTCATTAATAGAACCAACAGAAAAATGGTATTACTTGCCATAAAATGTTCAGTATTTCGGGACTGTGTACTGAAAATTCTGTGTCTGCTTCCTCTGCATTAAGTTTCAGCTTTTGTTTTAGTTTCTAACTCAGTCTTGAAAAGCAGTATCACAGCCAATGTTTATGCAGAAAAGAGACTCGTGAAACCTGTATAACCTCTCAATAATTGGTGTGAAGACCTGGTAATTGCTTTATTTTGTAGATAACTTCCCAAACAGGGAGTCTAAATCCTGTCTTCCACTGAGCCTGAGAAGCTGCTTTGTCCATTAGAGCTTTTCATTTGTGGTGCCACTTCATACTCAAAGACCGGTGGTAAGTCTTGAGCACTATACAGAGAGTTGAAATGAAAGGAAAATGAACTACAGAAGTTGCAAACCTTGAAGAAATAATTTTCTCCACCCTTTCGTTGAAAAACATAATCACCCAGTGTTCGTGTTATCATGAAAAATCCTAATTTCTAGCCTTCCTTTTTTGTAATTCAATCATATATTACCCAACCAATTCACAAGTGTTCTGGTTTGAGTGTAATACCCAGGGATCAGGAATGAAGAAAGTGCCTTTTCTTCAGTACTGATTATCACACCCACAGGATGGACAATAGAGAACATGTTTGAAACCCATGTGCCTTCAGATGGCAAAATAATTAATCCCTGTTCTGACTCTTCTTGTGGAAGTCTTGGGCTGTTTTCCTTGTTTGCCTGGTTCATCTGTAGGACCACTACTGCATTTGTATCATAGATGGGGATATTGCCAGGTCAGTCTGTTGCTCAGTTGATAAATGCTTTCTTTGGCAGTTGTGTGACTTCTTGCCTGCAGCCATGTGGGAAGGTAGGAGTGCCCATGGTGTCTGTGGAAAACAGAGATACTGTAGTGAAAATGAAGTTTCCTTCTCCGTCCTGCGGTGTAGTGGATCATAGTGTGGCTTGAGGTGAGCCTTGATTTCTGGCCTGAAGCTGTGGTACCTCTTAGATCTGCAGGTGTCCAAGGTCCTGTGAAGAAGCAATAGTTGCTTTTGATGCAAAACCCTAATTTCTGTGAAAATTTGCCTCATTTTAGTATGAAATACCTGAAACGTGTCTGTCAGAACCATTCTTATATTTTAGACAATCCTGTTTTCTTAGACAATGTAGAAATTTTCTTCTACCTGTCACCAACAACTGGACTGTGCAAACTAGATAAACTTTTCAGAATATTTGAAATATTTGAAAATGTGGGTCAGCAAACCTGGAAGACCACCACAGCAAATCTAAAATACACTGATTCAAGTAATTATGAATCAGATGATTGTGAGGGATCTAAACAGAACTATTAACCAGGTAAACTGATTTGTTCCTGCATAATTATCATATCTGCTAAAGTAAAGGATTTATTATAAATTCAGAAAAAAAAAAATCACAAGAAAATTTCAGTTATTTCTCTTGGACATTGTTCAGGAAAAGCTTGAACAGTGACATTATTTGGGGTTTTTTTCTTTATTGTCATAC
>VYZP01050142.1:356-30078 GCA_013400635.1 Hypocryptadius cinnamomeus
GGGGGGGGGGGTGAGAGGGAAAAGCGAGAGGATCACGTAGCAAAAAAGATTCCTCACATTATCTAGACTTCAACAGTGGGGACCAAAGCATTAGCTCTTGGTCAAGAGCTAATGGTCGTGTGCTGCACTGGAATTGCATATGGACACTGCTGGGCTCCTGTCTCCAGGAACACCAGTGATGCACATCGGCTTTGTGGCTTCCCTCAGGTGCTTGCACAAACGCTGGCAGCTTCTGTCAGGAAAGGCTTGCAGGATCAACCTGCAAATGCCTGTGCAGGGCTTCTGTGCACTTGAAAACCAGGACTTGATTGCGCGACATTCCTTTGTATCCTGTACTCTCTGCTTGACCTTTCTTCCATGTTTTCCATGTGACTGACAACCCTTCAAAACACAAAGCAACAGGATAGTGTTTGATGGTGGGAGGAAACATTGCCATCAGTTTGGGATATCATTATTGAAACAGCTTCAAGTTATCAACAGCTTCAAGGGAGAAAAATGCTGATATTTGTTTTTTGCCTTGCATACTATTCCCCATTCATTAATCGGTTTCTTGACTCTCTGACCCACTTTCCTGCAATAATAGTTACATGGAAAGCCTCATATTTCTTATCCTGGTGTCTGTATCCCTGGGCTGAAGTTTTTCAGTTCTGTTTGCTGGCTAACCCTTCCAAGATGCTTCTGACTGTAACTAGACAAAATTTTTCCTTCTTAAATGTTTGGAAACCATGTCCCAATCTTTATTTTTTACTGACTTTTTTTCTTTAGTCATCACAGCTGCTAGAAGAACTAAAACATACTTATGGAGAGATTACTTAATTTTGCTGAAGTCTTAGGGAACATAGGGATTGGATACTGTCACCCCTATCTCAAGGCTCATCACACTAATTATCTATATAAAACACCACCAAAAGCAGTTTTACTGTAGTAATTAGTGTCCCCAAGCCTGCCATTTTTCTAATAATCACAGTGTTTTGCAAACACTCTTTAATTACATTCTCAGCAGCCTGGTCTCTTTAATTTTGCTGTTCTGACTTAGTCCTACAAGAGCCACTGTTTTTTAATAAGGTAGCCACACTTCAGCATCGTATAAACTGATAGAGAGATTGCATTCAGAAGCTGTCTGTTTAAACACTGCAAAAGTGGTAGAGAGAGAGAAATTAAGTCTGCATCTGATTCCTTCAATTTTATTTTGACAACTATGGCAATCCTGCTTTTTGATGCTGTAAGTGCACCTAGGGTTGTCCCCAGTGCTTCCATATGGGCAACCAGGCTCCTGCTTGCTCTCCCCTTCCAGTGCCTTGCTGCACTTTTGTTCCATCCTTTGCACCAGCTGTAGTGGCTGTGAAGCCAGTTCTAAAGTACTGAAAGTGCAGTTTTCAGTCAGCTCCAAAGCATTGAGTGAGCTGGAATGACCTAGCCAGGGAATGAGCATGCTCCCCTTGGTTTGAGGGAGTGACACACCGCCAGATTACAGTCAGGACCATCTAAAGCATCTCTCTCAATTCAGAAACTCCAAAAATTAGTATTTTCAGGAGCACAGTGATACCTTCACCTATGTCACTAGAAAATCCTGTTCTTTAACATAAACGGATTTTTTTCTCATTTGTCATATTGGATGTTGAAAACTGTAGAGACAACTACAACCTGCCCATCAGGTTCCAGTACCTTGATACAAGGATAGGTGAGAGGGTAGGCTGTCAAAAATAAAATCATAATTACACACCTTGCCTTCCTGTGATATTCAATAAAATCATGGTCTGGCTGGCACTTACGATTTTTAAAACCTTTATCATGGGGCCTCAGTGATGGCAGCAAGCTCAGTGTTTCGAAAACTAAAAAATGTAGTGCCTTAAAATCAAGGCTCAAATTCCAGTCACTGGCAGGCAACATTCAAATGGCAGGGGGGAAGAAGGGAAATTATTATTTGCAAAGATATGAATTACATATTTGAAGATTAGGAAAACGAAACACTATGGAAGTAGCAATTTTTGAAACAGACCTTTAGGCAAGAATCACATACTGGTTTTCCCTTTAAAAAAATACAGTGCATTATCTCTAAAGACTAAGATACTAATGTGTGAAGCTGACTGGCAAGGAACTAGTAGTAAGTCAGTTGTAAACCAGCTAGTGAGAGGCAGAGTTAAACTCCAATAGAATGTGCTGGAAAGGTGATGGTCCCTCTTGCAACAGTGAAGTTTTAACTGTCCCCACGTAAACAGTTCTTTTGGCTACATGTGAAATAATCTAAGCCCTACTGACTGTCTTTACTACTCAAATAAGCTTCTGTATGATGATGTTTTTATTTAAAATTGGACCTTGTGCCTATATTCTGCTTCTATTCCCAGAATCTGATATTTCTCTCGTTACTCAGTCTAACACAGGGTCTTCACCCCTGTGGTGACAACAGACCATAGATGAGACCTTACAAAAAGCAAGGCCATGGGCCTTTCAAGCTCATAGATTCGTGCAAGTGTCAGGTGTAATCTTGACCTGTATGTTTTGTGATCTCACAGTGGAGATGACAAGGGCAAAGAAATGTTTTAAAGGCCTAAAAGACTAACATGATGCTAACAGAGTGTGTAAAGTTACTAGCCTTCAGTATTGACATGCTGGATGGAAGCAGATAACTCTGCTTCCCAAATGCTGCACGACAGCTGAAAACTATTGTAATGGTAGAAAAGTAAACTGGAAAGCCTTGGAAGAGCACATAAGTGTGCTGGAAGAGAGAGTGCATCAGCCAAAAACTCTTGGAAAAAGTTAGGCTAGGGAGTGATGACATGATGATAGCAATATAAATAAGTGAAAGGAAATTGCATGAAAGAAAGGAAGAGGGTTATCTGGATTATCTAGAAAGTGGCTGCACAGATTTTAGCCTAAAATTAAAAATGGAAAAAGAATAAGGCTAGACAGAAGGAAAAAAATTCACAACCTTGAGCATGCCTAGAATAGATTGTCAGACCAGCAGAGGCAATGACATGGGTGGGTAAGACCAGATAGGATAAGACGATACGAATAATAAAGCAAGGAAACAACCCTTTTGGTGTGAGCAACTGGAGTGAATGACCCAATTTGTGTTTTTCCAGGTCTGGCTGGCTATATATAGTAGAAGGGAGGCAGTAAACAAAGCTTGTGCGCTGGTCAGTGGTGGGTGGCTATGATGGCACACAAGGTTAAGCTTCCCATGCCTCTGCCAGGAGAGGAGAGCGAGTTTCATGGAGACACAGCTGTGAGGGAGCATCACCAGCCCTACACTTGCCAGAGGCCAGGCTGCACCAAGTTCCATTAAATGAAAAAGATGTGAGCTGTCAGCCAAAGCTGTGGCTCTCAAAACTTCCAGGCTTTTGGAAGTTTCAAACTACAACTGGAAGAGTTGTCTTGGAGGCCTAGGTTGCCTTGAACTGCCCAAGTCTGTTATTCACAAGTTCATCATCCTTGGACCAAGTTCATTATTTGTTTGTCTCATGCCTTTCAAATCTTTTCACCTCTCTCCATTTCCATGGATTGTGCACCTCAGCATGTGATACTAATGCAGCAGCTTCATGCTCACTAGTATAATTTTCACACAAAAAAAATCACATCTGCACCTTCTTCTGTTTTGTTTTATACTCCCTACAGTGGAATGAGAAAGAATAATATGAGAAAATGAAGGTTATGAAAAGCATGAATTTGCCATGCTTCTTTTTCTGGTTTGCTCATGATGTCAGTGTTTGGGAATTGTTTTTCTATTTTTTTTTTACCCTGAAATATGTATCAATGCAATCTCAGTCTGCTTCAGAAGAAGGAGATCAAAGGAAAATGTCCATTAGAAGACCTATTGGCCCTTTCTGTTTGTTCTGCATGGGAATTTTTTGTTTAATTTTGTAGTGATAGGCCCATACTTGGCTGAAACAAACCTTTAAAGGAAGTGTCCCTAAATGTGCCTTCAGGTCTGTTCTCTCAGCCCAGACAGGAAGACAGATCCTGAAATTCTCCTTCTTGCAAAGAAAGGGGTCTGCATTTCTAAGCCAGCGAGTCACTTTTCCCTTACTTGGCATTCGGTGAGCGCTTGGGAGAGCTGCAGTTACATGCCAGAGACATACCAAAAGGGAGGAAGGAAGATTTTGAAGTCCTGCCAAATACTGCGCATTGTTACGCACCGAGGCGCTCCCTGCACACGCCTTGGGTGGTGGATGTTGGTGTGCAAGCGTTCAGGTGGTGACCACCTTGTGTTTGCATGCATGGGAAACATCGACCCTGTCCCCCTAAAGGCATTGAGAGTTTCTGGTTTACTCACATACAGACACTTTAGATTTGGAGAAATTTTTCAGGACAGACAGCAAAAAATACCAAACCAAAACAACTGAGGGCTGTCTGCAAACCCTGAGGAGGGAAGAAGTTGAAAAGGTGACAAATGCTTCTTTAAAATCAGCAATTAAAAGGACTGAATGTCATGACATCAGGTTGAAAGTTGCTGGGTTTGGGTAATGACGGAGGAAATGCTGCAGTCTTTGGTTGAGAGCCAAGCTCAGGGAAAGAAATCTTGCAAATTCCTGAAAAAGGAGAATTCCACAAAAATTTCAGAACTGAAACAGGATAGCCAGGAAAATTTTAAACCTCCTTTGAACAGTTGTATCTAAACTCCAAGACATCCACTAGAGGCAGGGTTCCTAGGGCCTCTGGTCTCCTAGTAGTGATCAGCCCAGTAATGATCCACCCTGGGGCAGGAATCCCTGCAGCCTTCAGCTCCCCTCTGTTATGTTGCTCACCCAGCAGGAAACACCTCTGGGACCCAATCCTGCCTGTGCTTTATCAGAAGTTAGTCAAACAGAACCATTTCCTGAAGACGTTTTCATTCTGAATTGCCCTTTTCCAACTTGTTTCACTGGAAAATTCCTAACGTGCCCTAGCAGCTGTACAAGGACACTGGAAGACACTAAAAGGTAGCAAGTTCAAAGCTGAAAAAGGGACTGTTTTCTTCTGCGTGATATAATTCAACTATGGGTCTCATTCCTGCAGGCTGTCACGGAGGTCGGGAGTTTATCAAGATTCAGAAAGGGCTGGGAATGCATACTGCTGCTGAGCATATTTGTAATTCTCATATGTAATCCTACAAAAGCAGGTGTGGGAAGGGCTGCTTAGGATGAGACCTGTATTGATATCTCATCTCATAATGGGAAGAAGTGTAACTGTGTAACGTACAGGTAGGTACTGTAGAGGCAATTTCTCCAGGGTCCCCCACATACACACCAAAAGTTTTGGTGCTGGTCATTACAAGTGCAGCTATACCATTTTACTGGAATCTCATCCTGATTTGATGGGAGAGGTTTAAATTAAGCCTCCTAATTAAATGTCCTAACATTTAGTAAGGAGGCTTAATTTATCATCTTTGAATCACTGAAGGTGTTAAATATTAAAGCCCACTTTCTTGATGGTCCAAGTTGTCTTGACTCCTATTGGAAATGTGTAGGAAGCAAGGATCATTCTCTTTGTAGTGGTTTGGACCCACTTTGTTGGCACAAAGGAGATGGGGAATGGTCAGCAAAGGTTTTTGGGGTGTCAAATCTGCACAGGGCATTTGTAGGTACAGTAGGTCCCAGGAAGGGAGGGGAGTCTGTAGGAGGAGCTGGATGTTTGGGAGATGACTCTTCAAATTCCTGAACTGCAAAGACATGGTCTGGGTTTTATGCTGACAGATACTGCTGCCTTGCTAATTTTGCTGAGTGGGTAGTGTCTGTGCTTCTAGCATTAAAAAAAAATAATTTAAAAATCACCTTTATATATGATTCATCTCATCTAATTTTAGCTGTTTAGGTCTAGTCATGCAGAGTCCCTATATTCTCAGCAGAGAGAGCGAAGTCTGTCTGTAGGGCAATTCATCCCTCTTGTCTCTGATATCTGTCATAAAATGGATTGAATCATCCCCAGAAGAGCTCATCCTTTTCCACTGACTGCAGTGGGAGCCCAGACGCAGCAGATCATGCCAGTTGCCTAATGCTGAGATAGCTCCTGTAAGTGAGATAAATCTCCCTCCCTGGGTAGCTGTACTCATGCTAGCAACAACAAAAGCCTAAATAAACCTGGTTTTAATCAACAAAATAAATGGCTTGTGTACCAGGGGGAGGAGGTTGCCTTCAAAGGTACTCAGCTGAAGTCAGCAAGTCCCTACAGCTGTATTCTCCTCCATTTCAGCTCTCAGACTTCAACCTGTACCTGTGAAGACCTTGTCTACTTTTCTCTTTAGAAAAGCAAGTAGCGCCAGATAGAGCGTGCCCCAAAGTTTTCTTGCTTTTTTTTTTTCCTTGCTGTATCTGTTAGCCAAATAAGAGGTTGGGTCTGCCTATAAACTTTCCCTGCTTCTTATCCTCAAACCATAGAGGTAGCTATGAAGACACTGTTACCTTGCTCCCAGATGATCCTAGGTGAAGAATTTGTGTTAGGCCTGTAATGAGACAAACTTGTGTTTTTAACACAGACATTTGTCTATTGGCCCCTCGAGCCAGTAGGACTGCTCATATCTTGTAAAATTAGAATGTCCTTAAGCATCACATAGCAGCCCTCCATTTCATCTGAAAATGAAAACTTTTGTGGCTTTTTCATTTGAAAACTGAAGAGATTACACACATGTGGAAGAGGCAATTTGTATGCAAATCCTTTTCCAGAACTCTGGAAGATTATCTGATAAGAAAATCATAGGAAGCACAAATGAATGACAACAAAAAAAGTATGGGACAGTATTACTCACACAATGACTTTGTTGCTTAAAGCAGGGGAAAAAAATCCCAGCAAAACCTCAGAGGAGAAGCATGAAGGGAATTTCTGTATTTCGCAAATCCCTTGTTTTGGGTGCGAATGTAACAATGTTTGTCATCTGGGAGGCTTCTTATGCTTAGGTAGATGCTCATTGTCCTTCTATGGAAATATACAGTAAGTTGTGCAAATATAGGCCATGAGGAGACATCCGTCTCCCACCAGCAGGGAATGTGGGTGTGGAACATGTCAGACTCCAGCCCAGCCCCTCTGGGGCGCTGCCCTTGCACGGCCCAAGAACAATAACCACCGGAACATGCCGAGAGACCTCCTTTGAGGAGGAAAAAAAGGAAAAAGAAGAGGGGGAAAAGTTAAATAAATCTTAGCACAGACTGCAGTCTTCCAATACGTTGTTCGGTGCTATTTCTGGAGAACAAAGGCACGTGGGGATAGGGGCATGGGCATGATGTTCTCTCACTTGCTCTGGATGCTGGCTGCAGCAGGCAGAGAGAACATAAATCACAGAAATCATGGTGACTCAGGTCCCTGCCGAGGGTGAATCGTTCTCCCTCTGACCTGTCTTGGTGGGGTCAGTTCCCTGAGCTGTGAGAAAGTGGAGGCCTGGAAGCAGTTTTTTTAGGGAGCGTGTGGTGGAGAGACTGAGAAATCAGTAGTGGAACTGAAGCTCAATGACATCTCAAAATATCCATGTGCTTGCTGCTATGTCTCTCTGTTTTGCTGGCCCTCTTGCTCAGACTTCACGTGTACCAAAGCAATTAAGTGCTGTGGCGTGTTTCCTTGCTGTGTGTGGCATGTGTGCACCCCCACACAGGGAGGTGTGCATGTGTTCCCCACGCTGTGTTTTGGAACAAACACCCCACTGCGATAGCTTCTTGAGTAACACAAGACTGGATGTTTTCTTAACATATGGGCCTTCCTCCTCTTAAAAACAATAATTCAGGATCAGGCAGCCCTTGCAGGGGGACCACTGCACTAACCCAACCTTTGGCATCTGCGATGATTGAACCAGTGCTGTGTTCCATGTGGCACAGCTGCTGGATATGGACAGTGTGCTCTGACAGCCAGGACTGCAGTGACTGGGGAAACACCACCTGGTTTGATCCATGGGATCCTGTCAGAGGCAATACAAAGGAGGGGAAATAGGTCACCAGAAGGGATCTGTTGGTGTAGGAGTTGGGCAATGATGCCAACTGTTATTTTAAGCATGGTTTGCCTGACTCTTGGGCCTCATGTCACTGCTTGGTAATGGACACAAGTAGTGGGTTTGATATTTTCAGGCATTGGACTCTGCCTGACTGCAGTGACTGCCAATGCTGCAACCTTGGAAAAATCAGTGCAGTCATTGAGCTGTTGATAATGTTCGCCCATGGGCACCCATGTCTGAAAACCATTTGTCTTTTGACAGATGTCACTCAGTCACAGCAAACAGTCATTGCTTTATGTTTTTTTCTCCAGTTTCTACAGGAGAAAATTCCGTGGAAACAGCTAAACTGGTTTCCTGTAGCTCTGTGTCTGTATGTCAGATTTAAGCAAATGCAGTGTGAATAAAGCCATTTTCCAGTGTAGATCTTAACTACCACTTCTTCATGTGACCCAAATATAGTTGTATCACAGGTATGACTTTAGTTTACATTAGATTTAAAAGAAAGCTAGTAGTGCAGAGGCTTGTTCTAAATGGCAAGTCTGAAAAGTTATGTTTAAAGGAAGGAAAAAATCATTGAAAACACAGACTGGAATATAGACAAAGATGACTTGTTGATAGATTTACTTATAACTGTTGTAGTGCTGTAAACATAGGGTAAGGAGTGATATTATCTGGAACTAGGGATCAACACATCCTTCTGCATGCTGTACCTCTGGCTGGTTCACTGGATTCGAGCAGGGAGTGAAGAGAGAATTATTAACTGTGTCCAAGATTGGTGTTTCACTCACCATATCTAGTTAAGTGTTATTTAATGTAGAAATGAGCCAAAAACACCGCTCCTGGTGCATCAGGTCAGGTTACAAAGCCTAGGAATAGTACGGAGGAGGGATTTCTGGGGCACACCTTAGGTGCCAGCAACTGTTTTTCATGTCAGGGACTACATGAGTCTGCTTGGCAGAAGCAGAGCTCAGCTGTGGTGGAGTTTGTTTTTGGTGGTTTTGGGGTTGTTTTTGTTGTTTCCCAACTGGAGGTTGAATTGCATGCCAGGAAAAAGATGAGTTGGGCTAGTCAGAAAACATGAGGAAATGACATTCAAAATTTCATCCTTTTAGAAGCAAAGTGATAAGTATCTGCCAGCTTCAGACACAAATCTGCTTTTTCATTTCTGGCTCCAGCTCACCTGTGACCATGGAGGGAGCAGGGGCTTAGTGGGGCCCTCTCAGCAACTGATTTGGCGCCAGCACAGCTGCATTGACGAGGGTAGTCAGGCTCCATGTTTCTCTCCAGGGACTGCACCCCGCCTTCCTTCATTCCCCGGGTTCTTTGGAGTTTCATCTTACTCTGCTGGTTCTGCTTGATGTCTCTGTTGATCCTTCTTTTTCCAAACTCCCCAAACCAGCAACTTGACAAACCACAGTGAGAGTTTTGGGAGAAAGGGTTGGACAACAAAACATTGACCCCAGACCTGCACATTTATTTAACACTTGCTTTTGAGGCATGCAACCTGCTGACACCCTTCAGAGTGACTGCCTTCCTTTCTCCTGTGCTGGATGGCAGCCTGGAATGAAGAAGCCACCTTGCCTGGGGGGACACCCATGGCTCTGACTGACAGGCCTCCCCACAGCAGTTTATCTGCCAGCCAGCTTTGGCCGCTGCACTGGAATTTGGGACAAACAGAGGGACACCTGGTCATAGCAGGGATGGGACAGTGGGGTCCTCATGTGACTGGGTTATGGAAGCAGCGAGCAGCCATGGGGAGCTGGCCATGGGAAGCCAGCAGCAGGCTGCCCAGTTTGAAAAACATTCAAAGTCCACCAGATCCTCACTGGTGGCTGGAGTTCAGCACAGGCATGAAACGGCCTCCAGCCAAATGAAAGTACAGCCCAGATGTGAAACAGCTATCATTGCCTGACTTCACCAATTAAATTGGGGCCACTCTCCTATTCATTTGCTTGTTTGTTTATTTTGAGAGGGCAATTTCTTTGTTGTATTCTGTAGCTGTAATTTGATTTGTCCAAGCTTTTCGTGTGCTGTTGAGACAAGCTGAGTGGAAATTCCAGTTACATGCTTTCATTTGTTCCCCCTTGGCATGCTGGCTACGGGAACAGGGCTATGGGCCCATTGGCCTACGTGTCATTAATCTTCTGGGAACAATGAAAAGAGAGCATTTGAATGTGTCTTGGCCCTTCCGGCAGGCTCTCTCTGAAGGACTTCTCCTTTATGTGGTAAGAATAACAAAACAAGGGAAAAAAAGGGGAGAACAACAATAAAAGAAATCCTTCAGAGGAGAGTGCATGTGTCCCTGGGTGTCCATCAGCCTCGCTGGATGGGGCTGCATCCCAATACCAGGAATGAAAGCCCATCATCACAGCAAGGGGCAGGAGTGAGGGCTCCCATTCAGGCATTCAGAACCCAAAAAACTGAATAGATGCAGCTTTTGATGAAGAGTTGTGTATATAGATAACTGTGCCCTTCCCCTAAAAATGTCCTGGAGGCAAGGCAGAAAGGCTGTATCTGCAAACAGGTGGGTTGCAGCTCATCATGGCTTGTGCTGGAGAACAATCATTAACCGTAGCAGATGAATAAAGAGCTGTGGAATTTGTCTACCTGGAATTTATTCTCTGACACAAAGTTTCTCACAACATTCTTCTGGAGACTCTGGATGTTCATGGCTTAGATGGATGTACTGTTCGCTGGGTAAAAAACTGTCTGGATGGTTGGTGGTGCGGTGGTGGTGCATGGAATTACATCCAGAGGGTGGCTGTCACAAGTGGTATCCCCCAAGACTCAGTGTGGGGGCCAGCCCTGTGTAATAATTTAACAGTGATCTGGATGAGGCGATCAAGTGCATCCTCAGTCAGTTGACAGATGACACCAAGTCAGGCAGGGGTGTTGATCTGCTGGGGGGCAGGAAGGCTCTATGGAAGGATCTGGACAGGCTGGATTGATGAGCCAAGGCCGATGGTATGAGGTTCAGTAAGGTCACAACAACCCCCTGCACTCGAGTCTTGGGCACAGGGTCCGTAAAGCACTTGGGGGTGCAGGTTAACAGTGGCCAAACAGGAGCCAACATGTGCCCAGGTGGCCAGGAAGGCCAGTGGCATCTTGGCCTGGATCAAGACCAGCGTGGCCAGCAGGACCACGACAATGATCATCCTTCTCACTAGCACTCAGCACTGGTGAGGCCATACCTCAACTCCTGTGTTCAGTTTTGCGCCCCTCACTACAAGAAAGGCATTGAGGTGCTGGAACAGGCCCAGAGAAGGGCAGCAAAGCTATGGAAGGGTCTGCAGCACAAGTCCTCTAAGGAGTAGCTGTGGGAGCTGGGGGTGTTTAACCTGGAGAAAGGGAGGCTCAGGGGGTACCTGATCACTCTCTACAATTGCCTGAAAGGAGACTGTAGGCAGGGGGAGGTTAGTCTCTTCTCCCAGATAACAAATGAAAGGACAAGAAATGGCTTCAAGTTGCACCCGCGAGGTTTAGATTCAATATTAGGAAAAATGTTTTCATGGAAAACATAGCCCAACATTGGACCAGATTGCCCGAGGAAGTGAATCACCATCCCTGAATGTATGTAAAGGGCATATATATAGATCTGGCACCTGGGGACATGGTTTAGTGGTGGACTTGGCAGTGCTGTGGTTGGACTCAATGATCCTAGAGGTCTTCCCCAACTGAAATGATTCTATGACTGTATAACTGCACATAGGATTTCCCTGCCCTCGCTGCCCCTCACTCACCACACTCACTTGGTTACCTCTCCCATATGCTCTGTGGTGCAGGGTTGCTGTTTGCTTAAAGAGTTACGGGGCTGAATTCACAGAGTCAACCAGGACAAGACCTCTAGGACCATGGATTCACCAGGCACTCACAGCTTCACTGCCTGAAGAGTTGCTTCCCCACAAAACTGGGTTTGAGGCACTATGTGCCAGTTTTTCTCTGCAAGCCCATGTATCTTAGCTCATCAGTTAGGCTAAGGATTTCCAGACTTTCTGCAAAGATTGTTTCTGAGGAAACCTTGGGGTGTTGATTATAGGACTGGGCAGGCAGCAAGAATTCCATTTTGTGAAATATTTCAAGGTGTTGACACTCATGTCAAAGTGCAATAAAACCAAGACTCTCTCGATTGCTTTTGCCAAAAATAAAATAAAAATAATAATATGGGGAAATAAAGGATAAAGAGAAAAGTACACACTGCACAATAGCCAACAGCTCAGACTTCACTTGAGAAGTGGTCATTAATCTGGAAGAGGAAGAGCACTCCTTCCACCAGCCCACTCACCATCCTAGGGTGTGCCTCCCTAGGCTAGAGGTTCTTTAGTGCACCCAAGGAAAAAAAATGCTTTCTGTGTTCTTCATCAAAAGCAAGCAAAAAACAATAGGTCCCTAAGGAAAGCCTTGGTTTTAATCTACTGCCTTTTCCAAGAAAACTCCCCCTCCTTTTCTTAATCTCCCTTGCCATCTCCAGTTATAACATTCTTTTCGCCTGTTCTCCACCACGCAAAGAATCACAGCAGACCTGGTGCTCTTGAAATTCTTTTTTTTTTTTTCCAGTAGGGGAAAAAATAATCAGAATTTCAAAAGTATACTAAGAATATTTTGGTGTTCAGCTTCCCTGTAAGCAGTGTTGTACCTATGAATGTTAAATTTGTCCTAATCCTGCAGTGGATTAGTAATGAGCTTCAAGCAAATGACCTTTTCTGGAAAGCTCATGGACAAGCAGGGTTCATCAGGGAGGTAATTTTAAGGTTTTCTCAAGGTGTTGGTGGGCCTTTTTGAGAGTCAAAGTTAGCAAGTGGTCTACAAGACAACCTTCAATGGGTTTGTGTATCGTAGTCTGGGTGCTCTGGGAGTGTATTTGCTCTAGAATAAATAGTAAATATTACTGATAAGGAAATAATAACTAATATGTGCCAGAGATTTAATCGCATGTTATTGGAATTTTCACCCATGAAACAATTAAAGGATTAGACCTTGTGAACTGAAACTGCCTGACTGAATGGTGCATGAGAAATTTTGTTCAGAGGGGAGCTGCTGGGAAAATACCAATTTATGTGTCAGCAGGAAAGCTGGAAAACATAAGTATCTCAAAATAAAAAATGAATGACTTGACAGAAATGTGTATTTTTAGGAAAACGGTCATTCATATGCTCTGTAGATTTAAAATTAATGATGAGATTTTCATTTTATCAGAATTAAAACACTACAGCTTCACAAAGAGAAATCTCATTAGTGAAGCTGCATATCTGAAAGTTCACAGTGAAAGGGCAACTGCTAAAAAAAACCCCTTGTATTTTGTCATACCAGCAAGAAGCCAGGAAAAAAATCTTTTAAATTCAGTTTAAAGTTTCTTAGGAATTTAACTCAAACACAATATTTTAGTCATGCTGTTAAAATGTTCTCAAGAAAATTGGTCAGTTTTGGTTCTATCAAGGAAATAAAGTGAAGAGTCCCACTCATGGCCATCAGGTTTTTCACAGGAGCCAGCTTGCAGTTGGAAAAGGACCCTCTTTACAATAAATCTCTCCCTTCCCTTTTCCCAACTTCCCAGTGAAAGGGGGAGAACCAAGGAGAGGACCTAGCCCAGCGCAGGGCTGTTGGCATCCCCCATCATCTCTTGTGGCCAAAGCAACACAGGGCAGGAGCCTCTGACAGATCTGTGTCTGGAAGAACCTTAGCAGTCGCGATGGTGGCTGAATTGCAGTTCTCCCCTCAGTCTATCACCTCCACCTTGTTTGTTGGGATCTTCTGGAATGTCCAAGCCCTGCCAGATCCAGTTGAATCTCGTGGTCTGTTTTAGCACCAGATTTAAGTCCCTTCACTGCCAGCTTTGCAGTGAAGGGTTGGAACAAGGCTTTTTGCCTGCAGTATAGACACTCGATTGATTGACTTTCTGGGTATGGGGAGCTTCTCCTGGCAATTCCCTTTCCTGTCAAAATCTTTAGGCAAGGATGGCCACTTCTCATCCCCTTCCATAAGCAACCTCTTAAGAACTAAAATTCAGCTCCATAAGCAACAGCAATTCTCAGATAATAGTGCAACCAAGCTTACAGTTTCCTTTTGTTCCTCCCTGCCTTCCTTTCATCCAGCTCTGGTATTTCATCTAGCACTCAGCTTGGAAAGATTTAGGTAGGGCTCCTTCCTTTGTTGTGTGTTTGCACACCTCACACAGACTGGGAAGATGAGAATCATGACTGATGCTTTGATACTCCTGAACAACAATTCGTTATGCACACACACACACACACACACACACACACAAACAAACTCCCACCAACAGAAAAATGAGAATTTGTTGGTATTTGAGCTGCACTTGGCATCCCCAACCTCCCCATGCAGTCACCAGCTGTGTGCTGATGGGGTTCAGCCCTATAGGCCTGGGAAGAGGTTATCTAGCTTTGGGAAAGTCAATTAAATCTCAGAATGTCTCAGTTCCCCAAAGATCTTTTAATTGTGCTTTATGAACTGTTTTCCTGTTTGTGGCAGTGACCATGTGCCAGCTGCCCCAGAGACAAGGCACAGTGAGGTTAAACATAGATATATACTAGGAACTAAATGTGGTGGTCCTGCTGCTGTAAGATGAGATTTTCCATCCATTCAAGGCTCAGGGGAGTCTGTTAGTGTGTGTGATGTCTGTATGTATTATATATGGGTTTGAGTGAATTCTAAATACATTCATGTACATATTTTGCAGCCCTAATGCTTCATTGATATAATTCATCTCATTGTTTCAGTGACTTCATGTTTCTCTTGTAATTACAGCACATGAGGAAATAATTTTGCCCAGTAAATAAGGTCACAAACAGAGAATCTTTTCTTTTCTTAGTATTATCAGAGGAGGGCAGGATGGTTTGAAAGGAATGCAGCAGCTTGGAAACAGAAGAATGCTGCTTTTATTTTTTTGCAGGTGTCAGTGTGCATAGGGGAATAGTTGTTAGCAAGAATTTTTGGAATAAATTAACACCTTCCAGAAATACCTTGGGCCTCAGACCAGCAAAGCAATTAAACATGTGCTCAGGTTGGAACACTGCCTATTTTGCTAGTCACTTATGTGCATAATGTTAAACAGAGGCTTAATTACTCTGCAAGATCACACAAAAGCAGAGCTGGAAAGGACCTCAAGAGATGATCTACAGCAACCCTGACAGCTGTTTCACTAGCAGTCCTCCAATGACAGGGTTTGTACAGCCTCCTCTGGTACCTTGTTCCAACTATCTTTCAAATGAGAAAGCTTTGAGTTTTATTTTGGGGTTTGGGTTTTGGTTTTCATCCTTTTTTTTTTTTTTTCTCCTATTCCCCCCAGGCTGCTAGCTCAAAATATCTTCGTGTAAAATAAACAAAACTCTCCTCAACACAGAGAACAACTAAGCTCTTTTCTTCCTGTAACACCCTTCTTGCATGCTGCAGGACTGACAGCATCTCTCTTGTTCTCCCCCAGTCCTGTTTCTGTACCGAACAAAGACGGTTTCTCCAACCTTTGCTTGGATAATGTGTTTTTCACATCACATATCATCACTATTGCTCCCTTCTGAACTCACTGGGGAATTAATCTCATTTCAAGCAGGGAGCCAAGCTGATGTCCTACCAGTGTCTTTAATTTTTCTCTTTTTAATTTTTTATACACACAGAGCAAGCCAGTTTCTTTGTGTTTCACATCCAGCCCTCTTACTGATACACCTTGAAAAAAAGATTCACCTTGTTTTCTACGTGCACATTGAGCTTTTGGTCCTCTGTATCCCCAAGATCACTTCTTGGTGGGCTGCCAATTCTTTGCTTATTTGGTCTACTTTATCTGGCATTCAAAAATACCTCACCTTTGCTGAATTTCAAGCTGCAGATTTGAGCTCCCTCCTCAGTTTGGATCATCCTCTAGCTTTACAGCTAGTTCTGCAAGAGCAGAGCTCACTGGCAGTCCCAGCCTCTGATGAATAAGGTGAAGAGAGAAGAGACTAGGATAAGTGCAGGAAGGACTTCCTAAAATGTCATCCTGCCCTGAGAGTGAATGATTGACACCTGATCTCCAAGTGCAGTTTTTGACACAGTAAGCATGTTCAAGTGAATGTGACTTCACCAAGATCATATTTTCCTCTTTTACTTCTCAGAACATTGTGTTGAAAAATGGCATCCTGCCTCTTTTTTAATTACTGGGCTACTTACCAAGTAAATTGGTCTGACATGCCATGTTATTAAAAATAAAATAATAGTCCAAAACTCTGCACTGGCTGATATTTGTCAACATATTGTTCTCTTGGGGTTATAACTCAGTTATTTAATTATTCATTCTATTATCTTTCCATTTATCAAAGTTAGGCAGATTAGTTTTGAATTCCCTGGCTCCTCCTTTTTCCTTTCTGTAAAGACAGGTCCTCTCTCTGCCATCTTCCAGCCCTCTGGGACATCCCCCTTAAACCTAGAATTCTTGTGGATAATCACTAATAGCTCAGTCTGCTCTGGTGAGTTCCTTAATTACATTAGTGTGAATTTCATCAGACCTCCTAGACTTCAAAACATTATGTTTCTAAAACTTGTTTGGGCAATTTTTTTCTTTTTTCTTTTTTTTTTCTTTTTTCTTTTTTTTTCTTTTTTCTTTTTTCTTTTTTTCTTCTTTCTTTTCTTTTTTTGGCTTTGGCCTTTATCTTCTACTAAATCAATTTCACTGTTAACTTTTTTACAAAGATTTAAACAGCCTTTTTTCTTTCAGCTGTAATTTCTCCACTTTATCCAAGAAGTGATGAGTTTTCCTGTGTTGTTTGGTTGCTTCTGGGTATCTGGGAGGCTTTCATACCACTTCATGGTTGCTGTTCATTTTGTATTTACATGCCTGTGCTATTCCTCTATGTTCATTCACCAGCACAGGTCTGTGCTTCCACTTCTACATTAACTTTCTTCATAACCTTTCCTTCTTGTGGTAATCTTCCACAAGGTGTTGGTGCTGTCCTACTCTCTTCAACTATACGTGCTCTTCTCCTCTGCAACTCACACGGCTTTGTGGCTGTCCAAATGTAGGCTTGAATACTGTCCCCCAGAATTTCTTCCTGTGAGACCTGACTTAACCATTTCTACAGGTGTCCATTTAGTGGTTTTTACTCTTTTCAAGAATGTAAGCATTTTGTGACCATCATCATCCCCCTGGCCTTACATTTTAAAGCTTGAATTCAATTCCTGCCTGCTCAGTAGCACCAGGACTAAAGTATGCACTGCTGCCCCAGACAAGCACCTTCCTTACTTGGAAACAGGTTTTTTCTATAGTATTTAAAGAACACAATGAACTATGTCCAGCACTCTTTGATTAATTACTCATCTAAAATTTCCCCACCATCAAGCCTTTACTTGCCTTGAGATTTGCAGTAACCTCTGCCCGGTTCTGTCTCTGCGGGTGCTGCCTTGTACACCGAGGTCAGGCTCGGCGCTATTGGTTTCATTATGGGATGCAGGAGTCTGTAAATTAAACCTTTTATGGGGCAATTATACCCCCAACATCTTGTTGACCAGGTACCTTCAAGTATGAAGCAGGGTATTGCTGATGCTTTAGTTCCCAGTTGTGGCAAAGACTGCAAAGCACTGAGGCGTCTGGTGATGGCCAGATGCCTGCTGAGCAGCCCATCAGCTTTTTGTTTGTCAAATGTGTAATTGTGTGCACTCACTTACGTGGACTTCTCTGTAAAAACATAATGTTTGAAATGTTTGGCAGTCCTGAATACACCAGGCAGGTACTGTCTTGGTGTTGTCTGGAAACGTGAAACCCCTTCACAGATATTAAATAAATCAGAAAGTCATTAATAATCTCATCCAGAGCATAACCTGATTATACTGCCAAGGGCCTACCTTCAGTTACATCTTCTGCGGTTGTACTTCTGTCCAATGCTTTTTTTTTTTTCCCCTATATGCAGTGAAATGGAGAGGTGAGAAAGGTGGAGAGAGGTGTGATCCTCCCTGACCTCTGCACCTCCCACAGATCTGCTCTTGCCTTGTGCAGATGTTGCTGTGAGTATCTTTGTGTTCTTGCAGGCATGGGGACCCTCAGGCAGGAGCAAAGGCTTTCTCCAAAGACAGGCAGTGTTCCCCCTGAGAAGAGAGGGGGTCGCTGTGCTCCCACTGTCCTGGCTGACCTAAACCTGGGTCTGACTGCAGTTTTACTCAGTAGCTGTTCTTAAAGCACTTCTCTTTTGCATACTTTGCTTGTTTGATCTTCTGAAGTGAATGCTGGCAACTCTGCCTTGTCCAGCCAAGGTTGCTGGCCCCATGCAAATCCTTGGAGTCCTGGATGGCTTTATCAAAGTCTCCCTGCTCCTGTTTAGCGAGTGCCATGGTTACGAGCACCATTAAACTGATGATATTCACATGCAGGAAACAATGCAGGGAAAACAGGATTTGCACGGCTCCGGCTGCACTGCCCCAAGAATTGCAGGAAGTGATTGTACTTTATGAAACCGTCTGTGCTCTGCTAGATTGTCTATAGCTTTTAAGGTCAAGCCGTAGCACACCGCGTTTGAAATGCCCTTTGTAATAATGAGGACTGTTTATGAGCCGTGGTACAGGCTGTATTGTTTACCCTGGGCTGTGGTTAAAAGGTGCTATAATTCAGCCTGTTTTGCAGGATGGCACGGGGAATCTATCATGGGCCTTTCTGGCATGGGCTTGGGCTGGGTTCAAAGGAGGAATGTCCATCATGTCATCTGAAGTATCCCCCGGCATGTAGAAAGTCACGCAGCACGCGCGGCCGCCTGCCGCCAAGCAAAGCCAACAAAAGAGCTGGGGGGAAATCAGGAGGGCCTGTCAGGAACCTGGGACATTGCTCTGGGCACTTCCCACAGCAGCCCAGCTGCCCCCTTGAAGCGGGGAGTGGCACGAGCTACAATGAATGTGCTCAACCCATACAGAAGAACAGAGCAGTGATATAGGGCAATCACTACCCCTGACAGCTGAGTGGGAAGGTTCTGGGAAGCAGCCATTAATTCAGGGTTTGTTCTCTCCTAATTCCCTGATCCTTTAAATTGTGTGAGTGCTGGCCCTTGCCGAGGCAAGTCCATGCAACAGGGCTGCAAACAATGTGATTCTGCAAAGTGTACCTTAAATTCAGGTTTGACTTTATCAGTAAGGAGAGGTCTTGGAGGACTTTGCAGTCAAGATGTGATATGCTCATGAGAGGGAGGGAGGGAGCATCCAGCAGGTGTTGGAAAAGGAAGATGGGAGACACAGCTGAAATCCTTCAAGGGTTTGGTGTTTTGCTGGCAGGAGTCTGGGCTGTAGGTGTATAGAATCCCAGAACACTGCATGGGGAACATGAAACCAGCCCCTGCAGGAGCTGATGTTTATGCCTTAGCATGCTCTTTCTCTGGTTCACCCCCTCCTTCCCCATGATCATGATCATCAGAAAGAATTTATCCCCTTCCCAAGATATGGCTGGGTTTTAGAGTAGGTAAATTGCTTGAAATGTTTAGTGTCCTAAACTAAATTCTCTGCTCTTGGTCCAGTTCAATTCGCTGTTTCTGCCTCCCAGGGGAAGATCTCCTGGCCTCAGAAAATGGGAAATGCTTTGCTCAGGTAGGCAAAATCTACTCTCCCTACAGGCAGCAAGGAGCCAGTCAGGCATCCTGAAGTACAGTGTTGTTTTCAAATAAATAAAACTCAACAAGAGAAGTTAAGGGAACACAAATTAACATTTGAAGAAGATGCCAAGGGATAAAATGCTTGTCTTTGATAGACATCTTTCACATGCCCTCCTACTCTTCTTACGAGCACTTTCACTCATTTTCTCCACCTGTTGAATCTCGACATGAATTAACGCCATCCAGAGCAGAAGCTTGGTTTGCACAGAGTGCTTGCACAGCAGTGTGTTTGTAAGGCTCTAGCTGGGCTTCACTGTCGTCATTGCAAGATCACTAATAGCTCCTGCCCCTGAGAAAGAGGTAGGCAGAGGAAGGCACCTATCCCAGGCACCAGCACTTCACATACCAGTTTGGCAAATCCTTTGGTGCAGGCAGTATTCCCTAAGGAGAGAAAGATATTGGCATCTGCTGCACTCTTTGCATCTCTTCGCATCCACCCTCTCCAAGACCTTCTGTATGGCTCTTCATGTCCAGAAAAATTTATCTGATTCTTTCACTTTTGTCTTTTTCCCAATTCTAGTAGTTTGTGGCACTGACATTTTAAGAAGCCTCACCAGCAATCCGTATATATTGAGGAGAAGGTGCTACAGATCTGGACACCACTGGACTATGATAACCCCCAAGTGCTGGGAGATATGAGCTTTTAAGAAATCTAGGGGATGGATACCTCACAGTTTGGGAAGGGGATTGAAGAGTGGTGGAACACATTAAAACAACTGTAAACCAAAGGTTCTTCAAAATATTACTCACTTTAAAAAAATCTTGGCATACATACATCTAGTGTGAGCAAGCATAGGGATTTGAGCTTATTTTTATTTTTAACAGCTAGTTGTGGTTAAAATGTTAGATGCAATTTGGACACAGCACACCATGCCCTCCAGGCTATGTAAAGCAGACAATGAAGAGGTGGACAAAGCAAATCTTTAGAAAGAAAAAAAAATCGACTTTTCTGGGTTCACTCACATGTATAAGTTTAGTCATGGGAAAGCTCTGCTGTATGAAGGAGAAATGCTCAGCTCCTTGCTGGTAGAGCCCCATTTCTACCTACCAGTCTTTTGGCAGGCACTGAAGAGTTTTGACACCCCAGCATTGTTCATTACAGCAGCTTTTGGGTTTATCAGATACGATCACTTGCTCCATTTCCTTTTGGTTTCCTTCCTGGAAAACTGGAAGCGTGTACCCAGGAAGATGATGACTGTATTCCTAGAGTGAATATACGAAACTTCTGAGGTTGAGAAATGCTTCTGAGCATGCTGTACATGTGAGTAATGAGGAGAGTGACTTCAGAAAGCAGCAGAGCAACTGTCTTCATTCAAAACTTGGGTCTCAGACATTCTCTTTTTCACTTGATTGCTTTTGTGAGCATTTTAGGTTACACAGGCACATAGGACATACACTTGCTAAAACATGGCACTCCCACCCTAAGAGCATTCTGCAGCCAGTGTTTAATGGCTTGATCCTGGGCAGGAGTTTGCAAACTCTGCATCGTTATGACAAATCTTAAGTCACAAATTCAGAGGCATAGTAGTGGATGCAGACTTGGAGCAAACAATCATGACAAACATCATGATTGCCTGTCTGGTTGTCTGTTCATACAAAGGTCTGATCTTTTGCTGTCCTCATCCCCTTTGTCCCACCCACAGGGTGAGAAAATTGCAGGGCACCCTTTTCACCACACTTCCCCATCACCATCCCAGGCAGTCAGCACAGGGACATCTGAAGCTGTAGCTGATGAGTAGATCTTGCCAGCTGATCTGTAGTTCCTACCAGCCACCAGAGCACGGCTCTCTGGAGAACATAAAGTTTAAAAAAAAAAAAAGCCAACCTCAGAGCAACCTGACATAAATTACACAGGAAACTTTTGACTAGTTTGGCTCCCTGCTTATAACAACAGTTTTTAAGAACTCTGCTTTACTGGCAATCAAGACTAATACCAAGGTCAGCAGATCATAACCCCTTATCAAATGATAAATATTTGCCTACACAACCTGAGCACAGCTTGTGTGACTGGGGAAGGAAGTTAACTTCCACCAAAAGATGTTTGTTTGTTTGTGTGTTTGTTTGTTTATAACAAGTGGCTAACACTGGAACCAGAGCCCATGCTGACACCCCTAACTACAAGGCTCAGTTTTCCAGTGCAATGCAGTTTGTCACTGTCACAGACAGAGCTGGTTGCCTCTGAAAATCAGCCTGTGCTAACAAGATACTTACCTAATTCAAGAGCTTCATTCTTTCAGAGCTCTGGTTTTCTTTTCTTACAGTATTTAGAGTAATTCAAGCAATTTTAATTTTAAAAAGTAAAATTCAGAGTGGTATGTTTACTGTTTCAATCTCTTGCCAAATATTTCTTTTCTACTGTTTTTGATTTTTATTATAATTTCTTATTGTTAATTGTTTGATTTCAATCAACACTTAAACCTCTAGGGTGTTATGCAATCTCATTCCTGCCAACCCTGGCATTTCATAAATCTTCCATGGTATTATTTTAAATATTATAAAGAATTTGAGATACTTTTTAATTTATGTTCTGACTTTCCAGGCTCTTGGGTACATTCATGTGGCAATTCCAGGCTTTTCCCTATATCTGTGCAGGCATCCTTTCTCTAAAGGGAAACTAAACAGCCCACAGTCCCAAGAGCCCAGAGGCTGGGCTTTTAATTAGGCCATGAACTATTTCCCCACTCACAGTTAAAGCTGGCAATGTTGTAGACAATCCAGAAGAGATCAGACCAAGGTACAATTGAAAAAACATCCTGTAGAGTTGAGATGTATTTGCACTTAAACTGCCCTGCAAAGTGCTCAGGTCCCCAGCACAGCGCTTAAAATAAATAAATAACCAGAAGGGTGGTATTTTTAAGACCTGGCAGGAGTGAAAGTGCTTTTCTCTGTCTTTTGTGTGAAAAGTTTGCACAGCAGATGAAAAAAGAAAAACCCACCAAAAAACCAAAACCCAAAACCAAGCAAAAAAAAAGAAAAAACCTGAAGAAAAAGAATCAAGTAAAGAAACAGCTGCTAAAACAGACATTTACCTAAGATTCCTCCAACATGAAAGTTTGTGTGTGTTTTTAATTGGAGTGTGTGGATGGCTTTAAATAAACTTGAAAGGTTGAAATCCTCTACTGCCAGTATATATCCCTCTGGCTTAAAAAGAAAATCCCTAAAGTATGTTTGTTGACAGACTAGTAACAATTGCAGAGTTTATACTGTTATTTGCCACCACCACCCTCCCCCCTTTTCTTTTCTTCCCCCTTTTTCCATTGATGGTCTTAAAAGCCTTTACCATATGTATTTTATTTGCTCATTGATTCACCCCAACTCTTGTTTAATCCCAGACAAGAGTAAATGAAGGGTTTCTTTTTCATTATGATGGCATGGGGTGTTTTTTGGGGTTTTGTTGGTTGGGGGGGGGCGTTTGGTTTGGTTTGGTTGGTTTTTTGGTTTGGGGTTTTTTTTTTGTTTTTTTTTTTTTTTAGTGGTTGAAGGCTGTGAATTTCTACTACAGTGACCAGAAGAAAGTAACTGGACNGAGATTGGGGGACCTGGGGAAAAGGGGCATTTGAAGCATGTCTCCTAGGACTCCTTATTAAAGGATGGCAGTTTCTTATCACTTCTCATCACACAGCTGTGGCCTCTTAATTCCTGTTGTTTCTCAATATGCATTCTTTAAGCATTTCCATGTTGACAGTGATATAATTTGTGGCATGCCCTCCCCCCTTTCCCTTTCTGTTTTCATCTTATCTGATTTGTTGTTACAATTTTTTTTTTTTTTTTTTTGGCTTGAGCTTTTTCTCTGAACTTGCAGGGAGCTATTTTTAAGTTTTACAAAGTTTTAAAACGGAAGAGAAATAAAAATGAGGTCTGGGTGGAAGAATAAGCAGCAGATTTGGGGAATGCTGGCAGGCAAGAACAGTATGGACTCTGGCTGCATTTCAAGGAGGACAGGCCTGGTCTTAAATGGCCACTTTTAAGACCAAAATGCAGGGCAAATAGTAGAGCAGTTCCAACAGTTCTGAAAACTGGAGGTGGTAAGGTTAAGTGACATATGAAGTGTATAAAGCAGAGACTCAGAGGGCAGACAGCAGCTAGCAACTCCAGCACAGCAGGGTTCAGATTTCCTTGGAGAGCAAAGCCTCATGGAAAAATGGTTGGCAAACCACAACAGAGAACAGGAGACACAGCAGGAGGGCTAATGAGCTCCCACCTGACACAAAACATGACATTTCCTCCATATGTGGCTAAACCAGAACTAGGTGATGGAGTAGCATGATCATTTAAATGGAAAGGAAGACCCTGAAGAGATGGCAGTCATGGCTAACACACATCAGTACTCATGGATTAGAGTGCCCTTAGCATGCTCCTTGGTCTTCTTCACCTGAATGAATGATTTGCATACAAGGCTGAGAGATGGGCATTGGAGGTCACAGATTCGTGCTCAAAAACAGACTTAATGTCCAGTGTCACATGTCTGGGATAGTCATGGCATCTGTTGAGTTAGGGGAAGGAAGCTCCAGGAAGGACAGTAGCACTGCAGAACCTTTCAGAGCAAGGGAAGAGAGCAATTTTCCTCCCTCTAGTACTGGAAATTTTCCTCCCTCCAGTACTCCGGGAGCTGTTCACCCTTGGAGCTGGGTTCACATGCAGTTTCTCACCAGCACCACATGGAGCTTTTGGAGAGTTCTGCAACATCCCTGGAAGGTTATTTTCCTCTTTTCAGTAACTGGCGACAGTTTTAGGAATGGCAGAACTCTCACCTCACCTATTTCTCAGCATGTGTTCTCCCTCCACCATTATATAGTGCTCACCATGAGTCAGTATGAACAGTGGGACTAAGATCACTAGGAATATAAAAACTGACCAATTAGTTTCTATTATTAAATTAGTGTTTCTTAAATAAAAAATAACAAAAATAATCGTCTTCCCCCAAAACTACCTGATGTTCCCGCAAGCCGGCACAAAAACAATCTGCAGTAGAGCCAATAAAGCTGCTAAAGAAAGCACCCACATAACATATCAGACAAAATAAGGAAGAGTTTTCAATGGCCAAGACATTACAGCACCATCTGAAATTCCCTAATGTTCCTGTCCTTAGAAGGTCAGAGTGAAGAATTAACTGCACAACAGAAACAAACAGGCACACAGAGAAAGGGAGTGACTTTGCATTGTGTGCCCACAGCGTGCCCGTTTTCCTTGGCTTTGCTGATGTTTTCCTTCCTTCTAGGCATTGCTACTCAACCATGGGGCAGAAGTAGAGCATTTGTCCTCTTCGTGGTCTAGGCTTGCTTGTCATGCTGGAGAATGGAGCCTTGATTTTTGGTGGGATGACTTCCCTCTTTCCTGAAGTTTACTGATGGAATTCTTTCTTTTTAACATCCCAGTGTGAACTCAGCCATCACTGTGATAGGACTAATACAAAAAGAGAGGATCCTGATAACCTGAGGGCCGGCCTGTGCATGTTGATGCTCAGGTTAGTTTTGCTAAGACCTTTAAAGGATTACAAGGCAAGCTGAGGACCAGGCTGATGATTATTCTTACCCCAGGCCTTTGGTCTTGCTTTGGCATATTTTCCCATGTCACTTGTTGAAGTGTCCTGCTGCTAGAGCCTGGGTTTGCACTGTGCAAACAGAGCAGGGGCTGTAGTTGGGTGACACAGGGGCGGCATTGGAGGGAGGAAGAGAAAATTGCATCCCATACATTGAGAAACGTAAGAGTGGCAACTTACACGTATTTACTGGTACCCAGGCTAAAACACAACGTGCCTTTGTTTCATTGCAGGGGTTTTTTTGAGAATTTTCCATCTGAAAACTGCAATACCTCAGAGTCAAGGGATTAGGTCCTTGCTTCCAATTTCCTTGACTGTAAAAACCAGATAAAACTATTAGACTGTTTTCTTTGCTGCACTTGTTACTCTAGACTGATCTCTAAGGCTGATATGTCATAGAATTGTATAATGTTACCATGGAAAAGGGCCTTGGAAGACCTTCTACAGCATCCCTCTGAAATGGGTATTTTTCTACACATTTCACAGTTTCTAGGTCTGTTTTCAGTACTCTTCAGTGGTTTTTATTCAGTAAACAGTGCTGAGGTTGCTCCTCACAGACTATTTCCCAGCCTTTTGTCATTCTTCTTGCTCAGCTCTGCTTCCAGACCACCTCATCTCTATCCTCCCTGAAGTACAGCTTCCAGGACCAGACCTAATGTCCAGGCTGAGGCCTCAGCAACATTTGATAGGGGTTAGGTTTGAGGAGATTAATATGTGTGGCATGGGAAGCTGGATCCAAGGGATCCCCTGGGATGTTGTTACTGCCCCTTTCCCCCTTGGTGCTGATACTTTGGAGAAAAATCCTCCAGGCTTATTAAACATGCAGAGATGTAGGCTTCAGGATGCTTGTCTAGAAGGCTATGGCAAATCACTAGTATTCATAAAATGCCAGCTAACCTCATAAGAATCTAGTTGGTTTGGGGGTTTTATGCTTGAGCTTCCGTTGGAGAAGTCTGGGTTTTGTTCACATCCACCTGGGCCTGACAACACAGGTCTCCTCCAAGCAGATCTCGCACCTCAGCCATGCCAAGACTTGTAGAACAAGCACTGCCCTGTCTCATTTTACAAGCTGAAAGGCTGTTTTCAGGTGTCCTCTGAATTGTATCTTTTTTTCCTAAACTTTTTGTCTTTTTTCCTTATTTCTCAATCATTTATTGTCAAGACATGTGAGCATAGAGAGATTCCTGTCTCCAAAATGTACCCTTTCGACAAAAAAGGACACAGCAGTGTAAAGTGTACTGAACTACATTGCCCCAGACACGGGTTTAACCTCTGTCACTACAAGATGTTAGCTCTGCATGTACCATCCAATGTTCAGTCAAGTCATGCAAGGATCAGCTTTCCTGTGAATGTTTTAGAAAGCTGAAATCCAGGAGAAAGACTATTGCTGCCAAGTGTGGTTAAAAAGAGATGTTTATATCCTTGAGGGACAAAGCTGAGGCCACATAGTTTTGGATGATTAAATGGCCTTGTTATCTTGTTGACTTCAGGAAAGCCTGTTCCTAGGCACTCCATTTTGAGCGGTGTTTCAGGGTGGTGCGGACTTTTTAGGACTTAAAGTCGAGGTCAGTGTCAGGAGGCTGGACCAACAGGGAGTCATGGATTGACCGGGCCAGGCTGGCTTGGGGCCTGGCAGAGATTCCTGCAGCATGCCAGGAAGGGGGCATCCTGGTGGCACAGGATGCCACAATCCATGTCCCCACAGTATTAAATACCAAACCAGGAGGCACCAGGGTACCTGCATGACCTGCCAGTCACACTATGGTGTGCAACTCCACACTCATGGGGATGGGGCTGTGGGGTGAACTTCCCTGACATTGATGAAAAGTGTGAAAGTGTTTTTTCTAGACATTAAGGGAAGCAAGTCTCAAAACTGTGAGAAACAAACACCTCCAATATTCTTCTAGGTTCAGACCAGGTGATTTGAGCTGCTTCACTTCTAAAGTGCCATGAACAACAGCAATATTTTGTTAACTTATTGCTCAGTAGTGACTTCACTTTTTCTGTTATATCAAGATGTGTATACTGAATTATAATTAGATAATCTATCTATTTTTAAAAATTTATTTGGTTTGTTTATTTTATCTGCTTCAATTTATTTTTCCAGCAGAGTGCATTTGCAGTTGAAGCTAGGAAGGTGTCCAGTTTTTCTTGTTGCTCACAAACTTGGAAACCTAATCTTTGACCTGAACATTTTTCTTTTCACCAGAGCAACTTTACTTACTGTTATTATTAACAATTTTATATTTTCTTATATATTTGTTCCCAGCTGTGAACAGGGGGATTTTTTCCCCAGGAATTCTTGCTTTGCTGGGCGCAGTCTGGCACTAAGCTGAGGTGCTGGTGCCCTCTACTGAGTGATGCTGAATGTCAAGAAAAAAGTGTGTGTTTCAGTAGTTCATTGCTGCCGTGACCATCACCCTCTCGATCTTGCACTCTCTTTTTGCATTTTTATCAAGTTTGAAGAATTAAGAAACAGAGGCCTGCACCTCTGACTCACTCAGGACCACTGCCAGTGAAGCAGAGCTACCAATTCACAATGTATTGTTTAGGACCATAGCTGGGTATATATTCTGAAGTCACATTACCTAAGTGCAAGTTGCTTGCATTGCTTTTATTTGCAGATCTTACTTTCATTAATAGTGTCACCAGGTGCCATAGGCTCACCTATTGCCCAGCAGATACTCTTTCTCTGCCTTGTCCTCTTTCCCTGCCTTGTCTCACTGTGTGTGCAAACTTCAGCGTGTCTGCGCTTCCTCTTTCAGAAGCATCACCCCAGACAGGCCCCTTTTCTCACCAAAACTTTTAAGTACATAGAGGTAGGGATATGTACAGCCAGCCAGGCTTTGATCCTTTGTGCTACATCCATCATGATGTAGAGAGTAGTACAAAGGAGAACTGTGACTCTTGGTATTGACAATTGCATCAGCTGGTTAATGGTTATTGGTAAACTAAGTCATGGTGTAAGGTTTTCCCACATACTTGTTAGAAAATGTCACCTTTATGACCAGTACGTCACAATTTTAAGCCTCTATGGGAAATCTGCCAGCTAAGAGATGGATGTCTGCTGTGTTTTCCTGAAGGACTGGGTTGTTTTCTGAGAGTTCTTCCTGGAGAGCTTAAGGCACTTATATTTGCAATCATTTGAATTAATGGCATGCACAGTGAGCATTTAGGCAGGAAAAAGTTGACCAGTTTGTTTCTAGTTGAGGTTGTTTTGGCTGGGGTCTGTCAGGACTCTGAGGAATTTGGTCTTCATGCTGCATCGTGCAGGGTAAAGTATAAAACACACCCAAGGGCTTCACTGCCCTGCCAAACACAGGCAAGAAAACACTGATAGGAGTAGTTAGAGAAGCACTTTGCTGCAGTTTTAGATGAAGAGTGGTGCTGTGGATACTGTGCATGGCACAGTGAGGTTCCCCAGAGAACTGCTGGTTCATGTGAGCGGGATATTGCACAAGGGGCAGGAGCTGTTTAACCTCAAATTGGCCAAGATGCTACCAGACGAGGCAAAGATTAGATATCTTGTGTATCATCTGGACAAGTCATGTTTACAGGCCACTCTGAGACTGGCGAAGCTGGTCTCACAGCTCCCTGTCTCTAGGATGTGAGGTTTGTGAGAAAAATCAACAGAGAAATGAGAAGGACCACGTAATCCGAGGCACAGCTGCCTCCTAGCGACAGTCTATATTGCACATAGAAAGTGGCATGAACAAGGCAGAGAGAGATTTGCTCCTGTGTTTCTTGTTCGTTTTTAATCACTGCTTCTAGTGCCTAAACGCTTTAGTCTCAATTTTGTGACATAATATAACTTTAATTCTTAGACACCCTGAAAAATTCCTGGGACAACAAAAGTAACAAGCATAATACAAATCTGCCTTCTGAATAATTTCATTACCTATTTGTCTAAGAAGATGAGAATACTGCACAATTCCAGCAATTCCAGATTATTATACTCTCTGTATTGTAATTACTGCAGTGTCAGGATGTTTTGCTCTATGCTGAGCCTGGCTGATGGTCACATTTACTTACTTACAGACACTGTTTGGTTTTGACAGGGATTTCAAACCAGAACAAACCTAAATCAATGGGAGATTGCTTATGCAGTGACTGCTGAAGTGACATCCATGAAAAACAGCTGACAAAGTAAATGTACATAATGCATTTAAACTAGCATGTTTTCTACAATGCGCTCAGGTTAACTGCGTGGTTGGGTTAAAAACTGCCTCTTCTGAATATGGATCTCCTCAACAAATCCAGTCATGATCCTCCCTGTCAAAACACAAGCAAGCGGAGTCTGCAAGTGGAGGAGGAGAATTTTGGCAGAATTTGGGAAAATTTCAAACCCGACACTAAACTGGCAAAATCTTCAAGTTCAAGAATTACAAAAACACCTTTTGTACAGAAGTTGCAGTATTTTTCAAAAGGCAAGGTAGGTATCTACCTACCTAGCTTCTTTTATAGTGAAAAGGTAGGATTTTCAAGTCCTGTTAATTTAACGAAAACTGCAGTACTCAGATGACTCAGTTGAATTCAGCTATAGGCATGCCTGTTTGTGTGAAGCAATGGAAGCATTTTAGATATTTGAGAAAAGCATGCCTATAAATAGCAACACAATTTTGCTACAGATGGGCAGAAACTCCAGCCTTTCATCTCCACATTTCATGCTTTGGGGCACTTGAC
>VYZP01050173.1:0-13243 GCA_013400635.1 Hypocryptadius cinnamomeus
GCTGATAACAAACCAAAACAAACCTTGCTCTCCAGAGCCAGGCACAAAACATAATGTCCAGCATTAACAGAACACATGATTGGGGATACAAGCATCATAACCTCACCCTAGGACACATAAGGATATGAAAAACCGGTAGAAACCCTGGGCAATTTCAGGTTGCAGCCATAGATGAATCATCAGTTACTCTTCCTGCAACAGTCTTGCCTTTTTTTTTGTCCAGTGACTTTGTGTTTATGAAAACATTTTGAGTGCTTCCTCTTTTTTTCTTCCCACTTTGCTCTGCTTGTCCCCTTGGGATGCTGTAAAATGTATGCCTAAAACTTGAATCTGGAAGTAGAATGTGTCTACTTCCCAAGAAGCACTCTCTCCCCATGGAATCCTGGATCCATGTACGTGTGTCTGCATGTAAGAGGTCAGAACTATCATACTGGTAGGAAGGTAACTATTTGACCTGGTACTTTATGAGTTTCTTTTTGCCCAGGTACTTCTGACTTAAGTTCTCACTTGGAGTTTTGGAATGATTGTATTTTTATTAAAATGAAGTAAATAAAAAAAAGCGCTGGATCCTATACCTAAGTGAAAGAAATGGAAATGCCCGAAGTCCAACGTATTTTGCAAATTAGGTTCTCGTTTGCCAGGCACTCCTAGCAGTGAGCTGCCACAATGAAAGTAGTGGTTCAAAAGTAAAGTATATGGTGCTGAAGGTGCAAGTGCAAAAAATTCAGTCCTTGCTCACAGAGAGCAATTTCTCTCTGTGATCAGAGCTGGAGCATACAGTGTTATGTCTCCTTTTGCATACTACCTGTTGGCATATTATCCTGTTCATCATGATGGCAGTGGTTCCTCTTTGTCTGGTGAAAGTGCCAGATTTAACATTTTCATTGCTGGAAAGTTAGCTCACTATGTAAGATTATGATGGAAATTAACTATCAGGCTTCCCCAAATTGTAATTTAAGTGTCATATGTAGACAAAAATAATGCTTTAAATTGCTCTAGGTTGCTGCATTACAGTCTCCATTGTTTGTCAAAGAAACCTCTACCTAGAGAGAGATTATATCATACTGAATAGTGATCTTAAAAAGAGAAAGAAAAGACAAAGGTAGGAGTCAAAATAAACTCCCTAACACCTCCCACCAAACACACCAAAAACCTGCTTGTCAAGAGACCATTGTGTCCTTTGCATGTTCCCATTGCTAAGAGCTATTCTGCTAACCTAGGGTGTGGTACTTCGCTGGTAGACATGGTGCATCACAGGCTTGATAAGAGTAATTGTAGAACCACAGGGTGTGTGGTGCTTCAGAGCTGGGTCATCAGGGGAGCAGAGCTCATCAAGGGTACATCTGAGCTTTAAATCTGGCAGAGCTCAGCCATCTGCAGCAGCCTCCTCTAGAATGTACAGCTGTTCATTTTGCTGCCTGTGTGGCAACTGAACCTTTGCTATGGACTCCTCATTGTGGGTGAGGAGTGAAACTCCTCTAAAATGTCAGCTGCTTCCTTGATGTTCTTCCTATACCTGAGAAGATGTAACTTGTTTCTGTTCAGAGGCAATTCTTTAAATGTCAGGGTCCTAAGTGCAAGTATTTGCAAGGTTTGTACTTCTCAGAAATTAAATTGCTTTGAAAGCTTGATAGGCATGTAAACTTGTCTATGAGTGACTTCTCTGAGGGTCCTTCTCTGAAATGCTGTCCCATGATTCGCACTGGACCCTTACAAAGAAGCCCTGGTTTCAGTTTCAGGTTGAAAATTTAGGGTGCTGTCAAGACTGAGCTCTCACAGCATGGCTTTTGGTGTTGTGCTGCGTAAATCATGCTAGAGCTTCATGACCTGTGATCTTATCCCACATTTTGATACATTTCCTTGACTCAGTCATATTCGAAAGTGTAGACCTTCATTTAGAGGAACAAGTCTGACTCTCTGACAATTCTACTAAAGGGCTCTCTAATGAGACTGTATTTATTAGGGGACCTGGATTAGGTTTCCAAATGTAAGTAATTTCAACTCTATACAGTGTTACAAACCTCACCTCATCAGCAGAGGTGTTTGATCACTACAGAACATTTAGTGGCATTTATGAAAGGAGTGAAAATTACTGCATTAGAATATATTGAAAATACAGTTAGAACTGGTAATTTCCTTTGTTTCCACTGATCAACACAGTAGAAACGTATTGTATTTGCAGGGTGCCTGACAAAGGAAGGAATGATGAATCTGACTCCATGTTCTCAGAAGGCTAATTTATTATTTATGATACTATATTATATTAAAGAATACTGTACTATACTAAAGAATACAGAAAGGATACTTACAGAATGCTAAAAGGAGATAATAATGAAAACTCATGGCTCTCTCCAGAGTCCCAACACAGCTTGGCACTGATTGGCCAATAAGTCAAAACAATGCACATCGGGAACCCAATGAAGCAACCACCTGTTGGTAAACAATCTCCAACCACATTGCAAAGGAGCAAAACACAGGAGAAGCAAATGAGATAAAATTGTTTTCCTTTCTCTCTGAGGCTTCTCAGCTTCCCAGGAGAAAAATCCTGGGCAAAGGGATTTTTCAGAAAATATTAATGTGACAGGAACGGAAGAGTAAAATGTGACTGGGAATCACCTTACGATAACCTCCGAACATGTGTGGCTTTTGGTAATCCGATAAACTCCATGTGGAGAAGCATGGTGTCAAGGACTTACTTCTGCCTACGGCCTTTTGTTGTCCTGTTGCTCTGTTCATAACTTCCATCCCTTTCTTCTGCCTCCAGCAAGGGATGTTTCTAGTAGTGTATATGTGAAGTTATAGNTGAAACACAAACCTGTGCCTCTGTAAACCCTGGGAGACTATGAGCAGAGCTGCATGAGTATGGACATGGGTATTTTCCTCTGCTAGGCTCCTTAACCCTGTCACCTACCTTCTCACCAATGCAGATGTGCCCCTCTCTCTTCTTCCAAACTTGAACATAGGCCTTTACTATAGTAGAAATAAGGGAGGATTATCTCATATTTTAACTAGTGGGAGTTCTTTGTAACCAGGTGCACAGCATACAGTCTGAAATAACTTCAACTTGGTTGAAAGCAGATAAAAATCTCAGCAGGGCCCTGAATTGTAATGCCCCTTTTGAGGATAATTTGATTTTTGTCTGATGAGGAGGGGAAAAAAAGAGTATGGATTATTGTGAATTTGTGTGAAATATTGTCCCCCCCAAAAAATCTTGACTCTTGGAAAGAGTCACAAAAGACTAAGCTAAACTTTAATAGCTGCTGTGTACTGATGTTGCTTGAAAAGGCTTCTGAGTAGAAATCAACTTGAAGGTGGCTTGCATTTATAATAAAGATTTAGAAAAAATGCATGGAGCTGTTTTACCCTCAAAGAAGTATAATAAAGAAAGGAAAATCTTGACTGAACCTTGATCACAGAATCCAAATTTACAGCAGAATTTGAAATGAATCCCTTAAAAACCTTGGCCATAAATCTTCTTAAGCTTTGTGATGCAGTAAGTTTCAGGAAATAAAATACACCTCTCTTTTCTTAAACATTGTCCTCCTTTCCCATTTAGTTACTTCTACATCTAGATATTTCCCAACTGTGATGTAGTAATATTTCTTTTTTTTCTGTTTTTAATTGCAGAGAACTGTTGTTTGTTTGTTTCTGGTATAAAGGTGATGTAGTAATTTTTTTCATTGAGAGCATCTCAAAGGGTAACTCAAGGATCCTTAGGGTAGCAAGGAGACAAAATGGGTCCTGTGGAGAAACAAATTCCTTGCTTTTATTGCAGTAGTGCTTTATCAGTCCCCCAGGAAACTGCCTAGGTGTTGGGTGTTGGGGAAAGTGTGAGGGGAGAGGGGTTTATGTGGGAGTTGTTTTAAAGGCTTGAGCAGGATCTGCCAGGCAGTGATGTTAGCTAATTGGAAAACAGAACTCCATTCCCTTTTGAAAATAACTGGTGCCAAAATCCACTGCAGTTTAGGCTTGGAAGTGCCCACTTCAGGCAGAAGCAAGAACGCCTGGTTTCCCCTCTTGTTCCAAAGTCAGTGCTTTTGACTTGCTCTCATGTAGTCAGTGCTACCCAGACCATGGGCACTAAGCTCTGTGGTCTGCTCATTGTTTATCTCTCAGGGTGGCTCTTCAGGAGGTGGGGTTGGTGTGTCAGGAGCAAATAGAAAATGATACAATTTTACCTTTGGGCTTTTAAGGCATGGGAGGGGAAGGAAAAAAGTTTTTCTGTAATCCAGACTTCTGATCAAATATGCTTCGTTATTTTTAAGTAAGTTTAGGGGGAAAAGTGTTAAAACAGGTACTCATATTGGAATAGTTCTTGATCTGAGTTACCAATGATCTGTAAGAGAGCTGGATCAGTCATTTGCTGTGCAGCCCCAGGAAGCTTAAACAAATTTGCATTACCTTCTTGTCTGGAGAAATCCTTTCAGCATCAAAAAGGGAAAAAAATCACTTCTCTATGTAACGACTTCAAATAATTGATGGGTAAAAGCTGACAAAAATAGCAGTGTTGGTTTTTGAGTATGCTGACACTAACTAGTATTAAACAATTCTCCGGTGTTTTTTAAGTCTGTGAATTTGTAAATCAAAACAGGAGGTAAAATGAAAACCTGTCAGCTACAGGACTAACACTTGGTTAGAATTGCTGATAAAATCACTTATTTTTTTCAAATTGTGCTTCTTATTCTTTTTTACCCATGTGAGTTAAAGCAGTGAGTTATTTTATCTTTTCAGATTTGAATTACTAGGGAAAGGTAACTTCAGTGTGTGTGGAAGAGAGTATCTAACACCACCTACATTTGTATGGAACTCTTTAATATTGGTTCTAGTCAAGAGTAACACTGTATTGAAAGAAAAATCTGAGCGATATTTTTCTCTAATAAAAAATACTGTATATATGCTCTCTATGAAGATCTAAATGTAACCACAGGATGCTTTATTTCTTCAGTCTTGCAGAATTTGCTTATGGCTAGCTTCCCTTGGGATGCCAATGGCATCTTTCTAATATTAATGAGAATTGGTACTAAATGGGAGCAGGCCTGCTAAGAACTGTGTAGTTCATAAACAAAAATAAATAAACAGCAACAACAATTTGAAAAATGGTGTTCCTTTTCTTGATTAGGTCAGAAAGATGAGGCAAGCATTCATCAATTAATGAAGAATCTTTCATTTAAGTTGCCCAAGCAAAGCCTGTATAACATATAACAGCACATTGACTTGAAAAGGGCAGATAGCTGTGTCTGAAAGGAAAGGTGTTTGTGCACATGGAGTTTGGAAGACTTGTTTACATGTGAAATGTTGCTTTTAGCTGAGAGGATTGTGAATAAGCAGGGACTGTATGTGTTACATCTGTTCACTGTCAGATTTAACAAAAAGCAATTATCTACCATAGTAACCGTGACAGAATTCAGAATGTATTCTGACATCCAGACATAGATAAATATCTAAAAATAATACTAAACGTGTGTCTTCAGTCCTCAGTGTTCTTCTTGATTTTAAAGGAACACTAAACAATGCAAACAATAAAACCACAGCAATTCGTAATTACAGCTGAAAGTGTACCTTTGACCGTTGCTGTAATACAGCTTTTTTACAAAATCTGGTTATGTATTAGAAGGCATGGAAGTGTCTTTATGGTAATGTCCTAGGTTGAGCAGGAAATGAGGTTTTTTATTGGGAGGTTGTGGTCAAACCAATCAGTGCTTGGATTTGAATATTGGCACCTGGTTTGGCCACTGAAGGTATAGACCGCCTCTGAGAACACACAGGGGTTAAAAGAGCGGAGAATGCCATGGGGAACTCTCTTGGTTCCAGTCTGTGAAGGAGGTCAGAGCTCCCCTGCCCAGCCAGGGCTGGGTGGGGGAGGGGAGGCCATGCGGCCTGGTGAGGTAGGCCGGAGCCTTGGGCAGAGAGGGGGGATGAAGGCCCTGCAAGACGGAAGGGTGGAGGACAGAGAGAGGCATCAGGGCCCCCCCCCTCCCCATCCCCCGAGAGAGAGAGAGAGAGAGAGAGCCCATGCCTGTGCTGCCCTGGACTGTTCTGTGATATCAGCAGCACGGCTGAGAAGTGGGGGATGCGGCCGAGAAGGTGCCCAGCCGTTGTGGGAGTTCTGGGCAGACAGAAGCAAAAATTTTAACCCTTTCCTTGAGTAATGGAAGCCTTGCAAATACCGATCCTCCTGGATCGGAATGAGAGGAGAGGAGAGAGAGATGAAACAAGAGGAAACGGGCAAGTGTGATGGAAGTTCGAGCAAGTGAAAGATGTCAGAAGAAGTTGAGAAAATCCTAGGTGGGGGAGATGATGGAGTGGCCTTTGGCTGGACTCTTTTCTTGTATAGCCGTGGATAGACCCATTTTTCCTGACACAGAGACTGCATTTAGGGGGAAGCAATGCCTCGGAGCCAAGAGAGTGCAGTGATGTTATGTGAAGCAGTGGTGTGAACAGAGACGGCTGAGGAGGGTGTGGTGGTGCCCTCTGTCTCCAGTGGAGAAGAAGATCTCTGTTCACGAGGCCCCTCGGCCCCAGGGGGTAAATTTGGGGGGGACTGGTGTCCCGAAAGTGAGAGACTGTTGCTTTTTTGGAACTGGGCAAAGCATCCTTAAAAAAGGAACCCTAGAAGCAGTTCTGGTCCATGGACAGTGGTGAGAGCACTGGACATGGAAGGAAGAGGTCACGAGTGCAGATGTTCTCCGGGCGGTGCCATGAGTGACACGGAAACACAAGAGGTTTCAACTGTGTTTCTGGGGGAAGTCTGTGGTGCAAGGGGGGACTCCTCTCTCCTTGATGGACTGAGAGTTGTTTATTGAAGGGGCGGTGATGGACTGAAAGTTGATTATCTGAAAGGGAGGAGGAGGGGGGAGTGTATTTGGAAGGTTTTCATTCTGAAGTTTTTGTTCTCTATATGTTGTAGTTAATAAAGTTTTTTTTTCCTCTTTATTCTTAAGCTGGAGCCTGCTTTGCTCTATTCCTGGTCACATCTCACAGCTGCCACTAGGGAGTGTATTTTCATGGGGGCACTGGCATTGTGCCAGCGTCAAACCATGACAGGTATTTTCAGCTTAAATCTAAATGTTTAGCTTGAGCTCAGCTTTAAAGAACTAGATGAATATAGAGTCTGGGATGTGCCTTCTCAAAGGAAGGAAGTCTTGAATTCAAGATCTCTTCAAAGTATCTTTATTTGCTCTTATATAGGAAAACCTTGCATCTTTAGTGCATGTGAATGAAGAAATAAAAATGCAGCCAAATAATTACAATAGGAAAAATGAAATTCTAAGTCAATGCTGTTTGGCTCTGGGGAATCTCCTAGACAGAAGTTCAAATCCTGAGAAATTATGGAGGCTTTGGTGATGTGGAGTAAGAGTTGTTAGTTTTAAAAATCATATGCTTCTTGGTAACGCATACCCCAAAATCACAGGGGTTTGAAACCCGCAAGGCTTCAGGTTTCAAAATGAAACTTGCCCATTTGTGGCAGAAACTGTTGAGAAAGATGCTATAGCTATATAGTATATTAGATATACTATAATATTTCTGCTACATGCTTCCAGGTGTGTTTTATGATGTGTTGACCATCCCTTTTTCAGCGGTGTCTTGGATTCTTTTCCACCTTACACAGTACACAGTGAGAATTTCCTAAGAAATCTTTTTGCTAACTTTTATTGAAATTGAACCCAAAGGCTTCAAACATATAACACACCAAAGAATTACCTCTTGTCTTGCCTCTTGTGTTCCCCAGTTGTCAGTTTTGGACCAATTTCTTGAAATTTGACTTGGAATTATCTTCTCCATGTTGTTTTGACAGATATCCTCATGGTGCAGCATGCTTCTCAGAAAACGAGTCTGGAATTCTCCATCAGTTTGAATGCCTGATGGTCAGGATAATCTAAATACTAGGTCTGCTTATCTTCAGCTGTTGGTTTGTCACAGTAATTGTCCTAGGTCTCTATCTTTCCCCTGACTGATATTTTGACATATGTTGCACTTCTGTTCTGTGGCATTTTCAGTGTGCTGCCTCTCCAACTGGACTTGGGGTGTATAGTGGCAGTAGTTCTCAGTTTGGTTCTGCATTTTACTGTAGTTATTTGCCTGTCATGTTTGGCCTTTCCTTAAACACAAACCTCTGCATGTAAGTGCGCTGAACTCTCTTAACCTCATTTTTCCTTGGAGTGCCTCAGACCCTGCCACTTGCTGTAGGTTAAGCATGTGTGCCTTTGTAGGAGTGGAAATTTGCAGTGACATTTAGTAGGGCTTGTGGTACTGAAGCTCCTGAAGAATGGGCAGCAAGAGGGATGAGGAACATACATAGTCCTTGTGGTAAGAAAATTACACAAATAGCAAAAAAATGATATAGGTAGAGATGGACTGTTAGAGATTTGCAGCTTGTGTGAAATAATATTTATAGTATAAAAACAGGAGATGGAGATTTGGGAGCTACTGGTAATGTTTGGAAGAAATTCCTCTCAATAAATTTCTGTGTATTACACAGATTGACTCTTCAAACACTAATCAGGGAGTAGCTTGATCGTGGAATGTTTTTTTTAAACTGATTAAACTAGCTGCTTCAGCATGTGCTTAATTCTTAAACATAGGGATTATCCCATTGGCATAACTGGAAGTGAACACAGTGTTTGAGATCAGATCACCCTACAGCACTTGCTGTTCTAGGACAGCAGTGGCCCAGGAGCCATGCAGCATTGCTAGTGTGCTGCTGAGCCCTGTCCTTCCAAATCTGAAGCTGAGCTTTAGTTGCAAATTCTCAAAGGGAAGGCAGCAATGCCTATGATTGCTGATTCCTATGGTATTGAATCAAACTCAGCATTGGTGTGCTCTATAAATACCTCCATGTGTATCTGTACATAACATCTTTGCGTGCAATCTCTCTGTGTAGAGTTTTTTCTAAAAGCTATTCAGAGGAAATAAGTCTTCCAATGATTTGAAGAGAACATAAATGACAGGCTCTTTCCTGTGCTTGGCTGAATCACATACAGTGTGCTTAATTAACAGGTGCACAGTGACAAGCTGCACTCAGCAGGCAGTGCTGGGTTGTGTTCAGAGTCCTGGACACTGAGTTTCTTCTGTAGCATGGGATTTGATAGGAGTGGGATATTGAGCATTTCTGTGTCTTTCATCCTCTTGCAAATTCTTGTTCCTTTATACGCACCCTCTTTAACTTTGCAGTGTTTTTTTTTTTAGGGGGCAGTGCTGGCCTCATACCTGTTTTCTTCCTCCTTGTGCTGTCAACACAGCTGAAGTATTCAGCTGGAGCTGGAGTGTCTGTATTAGAGCTTTCTTCAAAAATGAGATCCAGCCCAGCTCTTGCCTTTTAATGTGTTGCGGGGCTGGGCTGGTGTTTGGTGACGCATTGGGCTAAGCTGACTGCAGCGAGTTAATAGAGAAGGCAAAAGGTGTCAAGCCCCTGCAGAATGGCTTGAGGACTTGCAATGCCTGACCTGTATCCCAGATGGTGAAAAAAAGATGATAAAGCTGCCTCACAGGAAATTGCAGAAATTTTTCCTTAAAAAGGTAACGTGCATCTTTTTTGTTTGCTTGATTTAGTTAGGCTGGTGACAAAGTTTGATAATTGCATTGTTTCTTTGCTGTCAGTTTTGTGATTTCTTTGTACTGAGATGCCTCAAACTGTTCTCTCAATGTAATGTTATTCTTGGCTTGGGGTTTGGGACACAATTAATATCCATCAAAAGCAGACTTCAGCAGCATGCTGGAGGGGTTAGTTTGGTTACAGATACTGTTTACAGGTTCTGTCACCCTGTTGTATTATGCTGGCTTTTAGCAGTGTTCCTTGATTTAGTGGCACTGTATATTCTGAATCTGCCAAGCAATTTAGTGCTAAGTTTTTGCAGTGTACAAGACAGAATGCTGCTCATTGACTGGTTTTCTTTAAAAAAAAAGGTTGGTATTAGAAGATAGATGTATATGTTAAATGTAGGCTGTATATTTCCACTCTTTTCAAATATATTCACAAAAATCACTAGAGATATGGATATATCTAACAGAAAACTGTATACTTTCGGGTAGAACTCTATTTAAAATTGGGTTTAAACTGGGTTTAAAACTATCGCTAGATCATATGTTTCTGCAAAGCACTTTACCTAGCTAGGTATTGAATGCTGTGGTAATTAGCTGTCTGAAATACCATTCTTTAATGTCTGCATGATCTGGATCTTGTGTTGGCAACATACGAGGATTTATCCCATAGGTTTTGAAAACATACTGGGTTTTTTCCCTCCCTCTCCTTCTCATCTTGGCTACTTTTGCCCAGGGTTTATTAGTGATTGATTAGAAGTGCAGTCTCTTTATTCTGTAGAGCATGTCAATTTTCATGCAGGGCATTTGCAGTTGTAGTCAATTGGAATTTTGTGTTTTTAACGTGCTCTATAATTTAACATATATGATATGTCATACTAATATCTGCAATATGTTTCTTCAAAATGAAATACTCAACTTGGTTGTATACTAATTAAAACAGTTTTAAAAGGGCACAAGAGAAGACAGTTGAATTTCAATGCAAGTTAGACCTGGCACGCGGCTCACTGATTTTTGGTGCATTCACACATGCAGATGGTTGGTTGTACCTTTTTCTCTGGAGTAAATTTTCAGAATTTAAATGTTGATATCACTGTTGTGCTGTTGAACTATCCTTTTAGGGTTTCTTATGCTGACTGAGAAGAATTTTTCCATTTTCTAGTTTATATATGCCTTAATGATGGCATATCTCATCAAATGGCTGTAGTTTCACTGGGATATATTGACAATGGTGTATTTTTTGATATACTCTTGAATATAGGACTGAAAGCACCTAGTCAATTAAAGTGGATTAAAGTGAAAGAGAGAAGACTTATGCTGGATTTTAAAAGTTATTAGAAATTTAACTGAGCTACTAGTCTGAAGTGACAAAGTGGAGGTGGGTACAACCAAGGTGGTGATGAGTGTAAGTTAACATGATAGTAACAGTAGGTTATTGATAGTCTCAGGAGTCCTGTAGCAACTTGCTCTCTCAAAAGGATGTCTGTATGGTGCCACACAGCAGAAATCATTTATCATTCATGTACTCATTTGTGTTGATGGTTCCTGGTATTTCTCTGGAGGTGGATGGAGTATTTTAAATGACCTGGTTGTATTTGTGCTAATGTGCAAAAGAAAATTGTGGAAAACATCTGTAACCCTTCCAAGAGTTATGTACAGGTTCAGTTTGGAGAGGCCTTTTTCTAGATGCTAAGAAAGGGAGGCACCACAAAACAAGTGGCCAGATCTGCCCTAAATTGTGTTCATACTTTGTGCTCAAGTGAGTGCATGGACTTATTATGACTGCATCAATTTTCTGTCTTATGCTGTCATTTGAATCACAGGAATCAATAACATATGCCATCCTAGATTGCCTGAATACACCATAGCTAGTTAGTATAGAGAATGGTATTTCTCTTACTCTTTAATGATGTTGTAAGGTTGTGGTTAGAAAAAGTAATCTCCAATAGCTAGAAGGTGAATTAGGTGAACTAAGTCTGTGTGTGGTGACTGTGAAGAACTTATGGATGGTTTTTGAGGGGGGTTGCTGTGATAAATACGGAGTTCAGCTAATCATATCTCTATTTAATGTGGCCACTCTCACTGCAGTATTTTTTGAAGCAAGTTTTGAGAAGAATCCATGGCTCCCTTCCTGCTTTTTGAATATAAAATCTACCTGATGGCTGTCTACATGAATATTGTTTAGAGGTTGGTGCAATTAAGTAGCTAAAAGAACATGCTTTTAATTTTACATATGAAAGAATGCCCCAAATTGATAAATTTCTTAATATAAGTAGATCAGGCCTAAGCACCGTTCTGTATTTTCTGGGAAAGAAGTATCTACTAAGAATGACATTGAATTTGATTATTGCAGTGAACATCTCAGAGCTTACTCTTCAGTATTACTGAAGCAGCAATCGAACACCATGTCAGATATTACTCAGCTTGCTGTTTGTGTAGGCACCAGCAGCTCTTAGGCAAGTGAATGATTCTTCTTGAATACACGAGGGGTGGTTTCAGAGTTGGGTCTTCAATGGCTGTGTTGAAAATATGACTTTGCCTTGGCGAGTGAAGGAAAAAGGACATGTTTCAAGCTCCCAAAATCACACAGTGGCTCCTAAAATTAATTAGTTGTTAAGAAAACATTTAACAACTTTGTTGCCTACTGAACCTTGAAAGAATGGTTGTCCTTCCAAAGAAAGGGCAGCTGCTTAACATGTGAGAGTAAATTATAAATTACATTTCCATGTGAATTTACCTGTGCTGCTCAGTTTCCTCTGAAAGCTTTGTCTGAAACAATCATGTAAAGACAGAGAGGTGTTCCTCCCGTAGTGCTTTAACATTGAATTAGTATGCTTTACAAAATTGGTATGCACGGAAAATACAGTATCACCTAAACTGTTTGATTTAAGGAGTTGATCTGAAAACAGTTGCTTGTAATAAACTATAATTCAGTAACTGAGCCAGCATGAAAATAAAAAGCTAATGAAAAACATTTTGAACAGCATTCTGACAGAAAAAATAGGTTTCATTAAAAATGGGTAATTTAGAGTTTCACTGTTTAAGAACAAGATGTAATGTCACCTAATAAAAGAGAAGCACTCAAGGAAAACAATTTAAGATTTCAGCTGATGCATTCCTTTACAGGGATCTGGTGCTGTAAATACTGATTGCATGATTTATGGAAATGTGTATGTTCTTTGTAGCATTAAAAAGGAGGATCTTTAATTTTTTTTCAGCATTGTGAAAAACAATTTGGTAATGACTGCAGTACTGGCAGGATATTGCTCTGTTGTAGCTCGTGACAAATGCCTCTGCCTTTTCCCCATTGCCACCAATAGAAGTTTCTGTCCTTAAGGAATATATGACTGAGTCACTGATGCAAAGGACAGCAGAATGAAAAGATACCTAGCACCAAAAGAATCTGACAGCACAGACCCGTTAAATGTCTCTCTGTACATTCTCACATGGGAGAATCATACACATGGCAAGGTATTTTGTGATTTTTGTTTCTGGTATTTGTTCGTATTTTATGTAAAACAATATATTTCATACATGTCTATAAAATTAGCTGTTTGTCATATGCATGCTTATCTGTTGTGTTCTCAAGGACCCAGTCAGCTTGAGGGAACTGCTGTATCTTGGTGATGATGCCTGTCCAGCTTGGGTGGAGGGCTTGTACCCTTCATAATGGAAGGGTTTTCAAAGACTCTTCCCCATCCTGCAC
>VYZP01050178.1:4934-15756 GCA_013400635.1 Hypocryptadius cinnamomeus
AAAAATCCCCTAATATGTCCTTGTTCTGAAGTTGTCTCTGTCTGTCTAACCTGTGGATAAAAATGTAGGAAAGTTTTGTCTGTGTTTTGCACGTTTCTTTCATAATTTGCTGTCTCTTTATGCCGCAATAGAGATTCAGCTAATACTAGTTAGCAAAGGTATACTGTATGAGCAGCGCTCAAATGCCTAAAGATCAGGATTTCTCAGTGTTACAAAAACTAAACTTTGCAATTTAATTCTATGAAAGCTGTTGGTATACAAGCTAATTCCTGTGTCAGTAGGCATTGATATCTTGCTCTCAGGCCTTTATGAGTGTTTGTGGCCACAGAAAGAACCAGTTGCCTAATAGTCCTGTGCATTTGCTCAAAAAAGGCCAAGATTTCACAAGCTGGTCCTGTCAAGGATCAGTATTCAGATGTTGTGATAAATCCTAATTTCCAAGTATTTAAAGTAAATTCTTGTTGTGTTTCTCTGAACTGACTGTTTAGGCAAGACCTTCTGGTTTCCACTGCAGTCTAATTTGGCAAATCAGAAGTTTAAATGAGGTAACAATTTAAATTATTAACAATGAGGAACAAGGACAGGAAAGCAAGAAATTTCACCATGTAGTCAAGTGCTAAATGCAGCTGTGATTTCTGGCCTAAGCTGTCTTCTGGTCATTTCCACTCACTATCGGTAATGAAATAGTTAATAATGTGGACACTTAAATACCATCTTTAGATTTTGATTATATGATGGCTCTTTGCTAACAAATAAGCTAGAATATATTCTTTGTGTGGATAACACTTCAATGCTATAATTGAAGGCAGTATCAAAACTAGGTATAATAAGATCTATAATTGGAATTCAGTTTATGAAACAAAAAAAGATAAGACCTTCCCTTTACACTGTTTACTCTGACTTTTTCTCAGATTGTGGTGATCTTTCCTGATGAGATTTCACTGTGACTTCAGTATTACAGAATTAACTAAATGAGAAATGAAAAGGCCATATTGAGAAAATTGGTGAGGAAGCTTAAAACTGCATATCTGTGGAAATTCTGGAGGTCAAAAATAATTTTGTGACTATTTATGGCTATAATTCTGCTTTCAAAATGAAATTTTAGTCTAATTTCCAGGAAATTATTCAAATATGCATGTTACTGTCTTTTAAAAAACCCCAGTATACTAGACTAAAAAGTTCAAGCTGTACAAAATCATAAAGCAAATAGTTCCCACCTCAGAGATGTGAACTTTCAGAGTTGCAGACAATGTGAAACGAGTGAGTAACTATAGAGCCACAATACTCCACTGTCATTGTCATTTATCTGCTCTGCCTGGACTGAGGTTCACAGCTACAGTTCTGATTGCTTTTGAGATATGCAGTTTCCAGAGTCAATTAGCAATTTCCATAGTCAGCTTTGTCTTGCTACTATACTGCCTGATTAAGCTTTTTCCATACTTAGCTGGGAAGAGCACGGACTGCCTAGTACACAGACTGAATCATACACTAAGTCAAACATGTAGGAAACACTTTAAAACTGGACTTTAAAGTACTAACATAAAATCTAACCCACACCACTATCCTCTTCCCATTGCTTGGAACCAGAGGGAACAGCACTCATGTGTTACTCGAAGTGCCATGTTCTGAAGTTTGTTTCATATCAAACATGCAAAAGGCTGCTATTAGAAAAGCAGTGGCTCTTCCCCTGTGTCTATTGCAAGGTATGATGTCTGATGTGCTCTCAGCATCTCTTTTTGATATAGGGGCCAATTCAGTGGAGAAGGGAAAGGACCAATCAATAACACAAATTAGGAGTATGCAATAACTCTCTTATCATAATGTAACATTAGAAAGGATGCACGATAAAGATGGAGAGAGAACACAATAAATCATGTGAAACGACACCAAAAATAGACTGACAGCATCTGTTCTTTTTGTCTCATAACCCAAAACCAAAATAGCTTTCACTACAACTAAAATGAGCATATTCAAAGCAGATAAAAAATTTTGTCAGCAATGCCTAATTAAAAAACGAAGCTCTTTTGAGGATGTGTATCACATCATAACCTTATATTACCATTTCACTCTAGAATGTGTCACCTTTCTTACTGCTACGGCATACTTTTTGAAAGTCAGCAATCATTTTTTCTTTTTAGCTTAGACTAGAGAAATTTGGGCCCCTTGATTGGTGTAAATTGGCCCTGTGACATTCTGAATCCCGACATTAAATTATCCTATGGAAGTTCAGTGTAAGAAGAGTTCTGTCTTAACACTGTACTGAAATGAAAGACTCCTGAACCATTAGCCTGCAGGTTTTTTATTTGTGCCATAGTGGAACTCAAAACTGTCAGAATGGATTTTTCCAAATTAAGATTTTTTTTTCCTGTTAAAGATGCAGTACCTAAAATATCAGCAATTTTTATTCTTAATTAGTTATTAAAATTATATATATCTATTCTTACCTTTCTGACCCTAAACACTGAGAAAGAGAATAATTTATAAGTCAATTTAACTGTTGTTCTATTTATTCAGATACTACCTCTTTCTATAGACGTTCCATCCTTATTTAAAATCAATTCATCTTTACCTGGAAATTAATAGGAATACATTGGAAAGTCAAGGAGTTGAAAAGTAGGATTGAAATTGACCTATAAATAAGCTTTCTTAGGATATCTAAGAGGTGCTTTATCATAATCATTAGATATCCTACATGAAATGTGAATCAGAAGTGACCCACAGTTCTGAGCAGACATAGGAGCAGTATCTGTATGGGGATGGGTAAATGAGACATTTGGATCACTGAGGTATTGTCTCACTGCTGATGCTTCTCCTTGCTGTAAAATCAGCAATACTGAATGGGGCAAGGAATGTTTTTTTCTTGACAAGTATTAAGTCTAAGGTAGAAACACAGCACTACAGACACAAGAATGGATAACCTCATTCGTTTCCAATAGTCCAACACCTGCAATAACAGTCTGGATTTCATCCAAGGGGTATTTTAAGAATGCCTGGAAAAAAGTCCTGCATTAAGAAAGGGTTTTTTGACAGTTTTTATTTTTTTTTTTTTGGTGGGGGGGGAATACTTTCTTTATCAAAATGCAGACAGATAGTATTTCTTCTGTCAAGGAGTCCTACACCAGTAGGGTATCAGAGAGATTGGATTCATTGGCCTATCTCAACAGTTCTGGATAAGGCACTGAAACTATGGTCAAGACTGCAGTTGCTGACCCTCATGCTAGAACAAATCTAAGGGAACTTGACACACATGTAAGCAGCTTTCTTTTCAGTTGTGTTTTTTATTGATTGGTAGGTTCACACAAACAGGTGGTAAAATGCTATGCTGACTGAAGTCTAGATGATGAGCTCCTAAATGAAGTCCTGATCTTTCTTCTTGAGAATTCTTAAAACCATTTTCGCTTTATTTCATTACCATGTTTGCACAATTATTATTTTCCTCCTCAAAAAAAGAGCTGAAAAGGCCTTAAGATATTAGTTTGGAAATGTGCTTTGAAAATACAAGTATGTTTAATTTGCAGTCAGTTCTGGCAAATTACTTTTTTGAAACTGGTAAATGGCAAGTAGTTTGTGAGGTTTTTACACACTCTGCAAATTGCTTGGTCTTATCTTTGCTCAAACCTATACTCTACCTCAGTTGTTCTTAACACTAGAATATCTGATGGCTAAGCTTAAATTTAAGCTGAGCTTAAATGATCCTACCTTTCTTTAAAAGATATCATCTGCAAGCTTAGACATATCCCGTTATTGTCCACAATGCATACAGTAAGAAGTAAAAATGTATTCTGTGCGGTACAATACTTTCTGATTATTATATATATCCATTCTCATTCCCAAAATAATTATACTTTTTATCTCAAAAGTTTTACAGCTTTACCACCTCAAGCAATATTTTACATCTGTCAAGAATGATTTATGCAATAATGACTTAAATGACTTAAAATGGAGTCCTCAAAGGAAGAGCTGTCAAATATTTTCACCATAAATAACTTTATTAAAATAAGAACTGATATCCTGTATAAACAATATCTTGCCTTCAAGTATAATTCAGATCATATAGCTGTAAGATTAGTGAAAAATATTGTGAGATACTAAGGAATGTATGATATTGCTGCTTTGATATCAGAGTATAATTTTTTAATTAAGCAGATGCTAATGCCTAATGGGCAATCCCTGGGAAAAAAAGTCTGTTTCAAAATAATACTTCTTGTGACTTGTATTTATCTACTGCTCTTTTTAAAAAGGGATATTTACATTAAAAACACAAATTTTATGTGTCTTTAATCCCATGAGTACATCCAGTGACAATTGTGGAGCTACTTGTGCTATGAGAACCTGTAAATTTGGACCTTTAGTTTTGGCACCATCTGTTCCCATTAACCATTTTTCTCAGTAATTAACTCTTTTGGTAGCTATGTAATTGCCTACTGTGGCACTACTTGAAGAGGACAGAGGACTAGAACTTTGCTTGGATTGTGTTAATACCCTTCTAAAAGAAAAAAAAGAGAGGAGAACTTCAAGCCAAAAGTAAGCTATATTCTGATAGAAGTACTCTGAGAGCAGCTAGTAAGGCTTTTAGCTGCAAATGTCAAAAGCTGCTGTGAAGGCAGCACTGGTGTGGTTGGGACAGGCCTGCTGGGTGCCCAGGCCATGCTGGGTGCCCGAGCCCAGGCCATCTAAACAATTACACAAAGCCATCACAAGCATTCCGTGCTTCTCTGCACCCTCCCCACACTGCACAGTGAAAAGGGAAACAGGCTCCATCCAGGTTACTCATTTATACAACCATCATACATAGAATTTTTTTCTCCTTTGGCCACTCTATCTTTTGTATATCATGTTTAAGGCAGCGTAGATTCAAGCAATTGCCATTTTTTGAATATGAACTTGCAGCAATTTTTTTTCCCATCCTTCTGCCCCATCTTCTTTGAGTGAGTAATTTGGCCAAAAATTAAACAAGTGAACAAACAGCAGCTTTCAGTCTTGCATCATCACAATGTTTAAAATTTGAGATCCTGCACTTTCATCTAGAAAAGTGGACTACAGACCAGCAGAGAACATCAGAATCCTAATTCCCGTGTGTGTGTGCAATACCACTTTTCTATAGCAAGAATCTTCTTTTAAGCTGAGCTTCAAAGCTGTGACATTTTAAAATTATATGAGGTGATATTTAGAATCAAAAAGAAGAAGCATTATTTATAGAGTGATTCCCTTTCTGATATCTGCATTGCTGGAATTCTGATGACAGATTAGCTTTAAAAGTGATCCCACTGACATTTGCTTTACTTCAAAATATTAGATCAATTTTTAATATAATCAGTGGCTTATGAAGAGTAAATGATAGTGTGATGTGGAATAAGGTTTTATTTGCAATTCACCGGGCTTTTAGTCATGAGTGTGTAATATGGTCTCTAGAACCTCTGGTCAGTGGAACCTCCAGCAATTCACATCTTCTTGAGGTGCCTTCCTCCTCCGTATTCTTAGTATTATGTTAAATATTATACAATGGCTTGCCATTAAATAAAATGTCAAATCAACCTTTTAAGCAGTGGATAGTTCATTGGAGTAACTTGGGTTACTCAAATGTAAAAGTTACATTTCTGACTGTGCTAGAATTGACCCCTGAAAATTGAAAACTGCTGAAATAGACCTCAAGTCTCATACTCACTCAGAGCACAAATGCAAAATAAGCCACTAAGCAGGCACTGAACTCTCACATTTTTAGAAAACTCTTGAAATTTACTTTGTTTCATAACCTGGAGGAAGTTCGTGTTAGGTATCACTATTCTGTATATTGTTACAATATACAGACTATGTTATATATAGGTATATGTATATATGCTATATATTGAAAAGTCAAATTTGAAAATTTGAAAAAGTGAAAATGAAAAGTGAGGTATATATTTTTGAGTTATTTAGAATAACGATAGAATATGTTTACTAATATTCATTACATTCATTATACAGGTAGTTTCAATTTCATGACACCACATAGACTTAAGGCTTTCTACTACATTTTGAAAAGAAATTGAGCATTATGTGGAACAAAACAAAAAAATCTGTATATACAGACAATCAAGCTGACAGATAGCCATGCATTTGAGTGTCAGACCTATCTTATATTTTGACAATTTTTGCCTGATTCACCTGTTTAAATTTAGCAGATTATACAGTTCACATGCTCAAATTTAGACAAGTAAAATATAGAGGCAATTAAAGTAACTATTCATAGAAGTGAAGTTACTGAAAACCCTTATGCATAAGATTGTTTACAATGAATAATCTCTAACTCAGCGTTCAAAACTATTTATGAAAGATATGGCAACATTCATGGACAGTATTTCTTTGGTACGTCTCAAACAGATCATGGTGTGTTGCATGATTTCAGAATTCAGCATCTTAGAAAAGGATCTATCTATCTATCTATGTATCTATCTATCTATCTACCTACCTACCTACCCATCTATCTTCCTCTGGTAATTGACTGATAAGTAGAACTTTTAAAGGCCTTTTCCTCCCTCCTAATGTTTTGCGAGACTTTAGGACTTTTAAACTACCACATCTCCAAGCAGCGCTCCAGGCTGATGGCTGTGAAAGTTAGCAACAACATTCTCCTTTTGCAATATTATTTTTAACACGTACCAAGTTAACACAAACACAGGGCAGATGTGTAAAAGACACACAGTGTCAGGTCTCCTGAGAAATCTACGTCCAAGGCACAGCTACAAAAAATCTTAACCGAAATCTGCTCCAGACCACCAAAACTAGATCTAAGAATAAAGGGCCCTACTGAGAATCTGTTACCAAGAGTATGCTTAAATATTGGTAGCGTGGGTAGAACGGTTGGCCTGAGTCCTATCTGAATTATAACAGCCTAAGCTAAAAATAATATTACTTAAGTCTCTCCAAGATAACAACAGAATTATTGAGAACAGGATTTAACTCTGTGACTTTAAAATGAGAGAGCACATTGCATGTGATTCTAAAATTGATGTAAACAACACACTGGCACTTCTCCAAAACTAATTTAAGCTCAGCATTTGAATATGAATTTCCTTTTCCTTCTCCCAAGAGTGTACACAGAAAGAGACAAAATAAGGTACACCACAATTATCAATTACTTGAATTCATTTGAAAGATGGGTGTTTCTGTAAATAACTGGGTAATTAAAAAAAAAACCCAACCAACAACAAAACTCTACATGTAACTATTATGTATCATAATTACTTCCCATGTGTGTGCATTTTTAAATCTGCAAATACATTTATTCATTTTTTGCTCTTAACAGGAAAAAAAGTATCAGTAGATTCAGCCATTCTGCATGTATTGACTCTTTACTGAATAACAGGGACTAGTTCATAGTCTAGGCAAACCCAAATTTTGACTCTGGCAATACTGGGACAATATTGGTAGCTCAACTGCAGGTACTTCACAATATCTCGGCTCTTAAAAACGCTTGTCCCTTTCTTTATAAGCTAATGCTTCCTTTATGATGGGCTGTTTTTCTCTACTTTTAAGTTTGTGGTAAAATATTGCATTTAAATCAAGGTATGTTTCCTCTATGCTGATTACTTTAAGTGATTTACATGTTCTTTAAACCAACCGCGAGAAGAACTTCTGTTCCAGAGTTGCAAACACTGTGCTGGCTTCATTCAGCTGGTAGAGTGAGTGTGCAGTGACATACTCCACACACCCACCACTCTCAGGGCAGATTCCCTTACTGATACACAGAAATGGATTTCACAGGACTTCAGAGAAATTACAATACCTCCAGCAAAGGGGCTGGTCAGTATAACACATACACTTCTTTTACCAATGAACTGCTAACCAAACACACAAAAAGTTTTGAAAATAAAACCAGACTTTACCATCTTTGTGATAATAGGTGACTTCTACTTTCCTCTCCTCTGACCCCAGCAGGGCTTGAGCAATTTGGGCAATATGATGTCTTTTGGTCTCTGGCCCATGAAGAAAATCACAGGTGCAAGGTTTCTGCATGACATCTGGTCTGGAGAACCCGGTCATCTCACAGAACCCATCATTGCAGTAGATGATAGCACAATTCTGCACTCTAGCATTAGCAATGATGAATTTTTTATCTGCAATAAAAGAAAGTGATGCATTTTTTAGTGCTCTTTCAACATTTCTTATAGGGTCGATTGCAGAGATGAATCCTGAACAAGCCTTCTTTTCATGGAATGCCTGAAATAAAGAGATTTTCATTCATTTAATGAAGACAATTTGATCCATAACTTTTAAAGAAACTTCAATTAATTTAGAATACATTAAAGATGAATATAATTCCTTTTTTAAGGAAATAAAATCACACTATGCAAGTGTCTGTAAATCCCCTTTCAACTTCAAAATTTTGTCTGTTTCAGGCTTCACTGAAGCCCAAGCGATGAGTGCTCTCCTGTCAGTTGCAACTCCAGGAAAGTCCTTGAAAAGTTAGCAGCTTCTTTTGGGGAAAAGTAGAACCTTGGAAAGGGGTTCTACTTTAGTGAAGGGCTTCCTGATGTAAGGTCCATCTCAATCTACTCTATAGGGGTTTTCATTGAGGTGAATGACAGTAAATTTATAGTATTTTAATAAACCCATCTAGAATATAACACAAGAAAATTCCTAAAAAAAAAAGGGGGGGGGGGGGGTACATGAAATGATTGNAAAAAAAAGAGTGGGGGGGGGGGGGGTGGTACATGAAATGATTGTTATGTTGGAAACATTTCGCAAGTTTCACTGAAGTTCTGTGCTTCCATCCACCCTCCTTTCCCAAACTCTCATCTCAAAGACATGTTCAAAAGTTTTCAACTCTTAGTTTGTTTCTGTTTACCTTTTTATACCACTATTCCCATTGTAATTATAAGTGTGTGACTGTGATACACTTACTGCTAATAACATTAATTTTTAGCTACTCAAATTCACAAGGTGATTGCTTGCTTTATAAAAGATTTCTTACATGACACCACGTAAACAGTGCAAGTCTTCAAAATTTTAAATATGTCCGTCTTTGAACACAGCAACATATTTGGAGATTTCATTCTTACTTTTTCTGCTATCTTTCAATCATGTTGAACTTATCACTATCACTTGCCTATTTAGTAGCTAGTGCATTATTACTGTCAAAAAATCTACACTACATAAAAATTTGGAGTAGCAACACCAACTTAGCATATAGATAAATTAGGAGTAGCACTGTCTTAATATTTTTCTCAAAAAATATAAATGTTGCACATGCTAATATGGGTCTAAGTATATGGAAGTATATGAACTGGAATTACCTGTAAGGGCTGACACCAGACTGATACTAAGATTATGCTAAATATTTAAATCAATGTACATACATCAAACTACTGCTTCGAAATTAAATTCATTTTAAGCAGCAAGTGATCCTTCTTACAGCTAATAGGAAACCAGAATTCTGGCCAGGAAAAAACACTTCAGCTTCAGCCTCCTCGACAGGCAGTAAACTGCTGCATTGGAAAAGATCTCACAGACTCTCCCTGAGGATGCATTTGCACTGGTTTGATAGATATTTTAGACTTACATTAAAAAAAGAGAGAAATTTGACAGCTATATCTAAATGCAGTCATGACAACAAGGTAAGAGAGTATTTCCTCTTTAATAACTCTTCTGCATATTTTCTGTTTCCTCTAAATCAAAGTCTGAAGTTCTGCTTAATTTTGAAAAGGCAATTATTATTAACGGTATTAACAATCATAATAATAAATCTAACCTATTTTTTAGACATTGCAAAGACATCAAGATTCTACATTCTGCTTTTAGAGCCATCTCACTGGTTCAGAAGGTAAGAGATATAACTTCTATAGCTGTACAATATGGATACAGTCAACGATAAAAACTATTCCTTGAAATAGGGTGGGAAAATAGCCCCGACCCCCCTCCCCCAAAAAACCTAAACCCAAACCCAAACAAGCCCACTAGCCAATAATTCAATTCAGTAATCTGTATTCTAGATCAAAAACATTGCTACTTCTGCCAGGGATCCCCTCCTTATCTCCGGGGTTTTCTTTGCAAGCTACAAACTTAAAAATAGTCTGGAGCTGCTGTCCATTTAGCCACAAGCAGAATAAAACTACTATAGCAAAATAGATAGAAAGCGAGAACTTACTTTGCCCTTCAAATTTTCGTATGATTGTACCCAAAAATGTATTTTGTGGTGCCACATGACCTCTGCGAACAGGCATGTTTGTACAGGTCTTCGGTTTTCTGTTCACAATGACTTCTCCAAGGATCTCCTACACGGCTCCAGCCCAAAGCACCGAGCCAGCTACCCTTTGTGACAAATCATCGTCCTCTGGAGCTCGGAAATCTCTTCCCATTAGCACCACTTCTAGAGACACGCTTTTCCTATTGGAGTCAGATTCATCCCCCAGTTTCTCTCTTTTTCTTTCTCTCCTTGCTTTCTTTTCTATTTTTTTCCTGGAGGATCTCGGACGCTATTGTCTGGGGCGGGTAGGGGTGGGGTGAGCAGGAGGAGGTGGCGGGTGGGGAAAGATTACAAGGGTAATCGATCTCTAGCACCAAACATCGCCAATTTTCCAAAGCAAATGGCTGTGACCCGGCAGTTTCCGACGCTGTAGTGGTGGTTTGAGGGCTGGAAGACTAATGTTTCTCCGCTGCCAGAGGGAGTGACGTTCCCCCCCTCCGGGCTTCACCACGGCGCGCAGCAGCTCGGATTACTCAAGCGTGGTTTAGCAAGAGCCAGCCAATAAATCTCTTCAAAACTCGGCGACAAACAGCGGCATCAGGAATAAGCTACACCCCAGCAGCACCGCGACGTGCCACATCCCCCACCGCGGCGGCT
>VYZP01050180.1:0-12417 GCA_013400635.1 Hypocryptadius cinnamomeus
ATCTAACATTCAAACATGCAAGACCAAAAAAAATCCTAAAATTACACCACCACTTTTAATGACAGCTTTTCAGGCCATTTCATGCAATACTTTTAAGAACTTTCACATCGTACAAACAAATGCCCTGTTCCGTGCAGAGCTGCAAGCCAGTAACTTTTCAATTTTTCCCTTAACTCACTTAGAGAAGAAGGAATGTAGGATCACAATTCACAGACTTCCTTCAGATGTCTATTTCTCTAAAGCAAGGAGACAAGGAAGTCTAAGCAGCTTATTATTGGCAACAGTTTTCTGTAATTTTGACATTGTTTCTCTGTTTTGCTTTTTCAGTTCGTGGTTAAATATAAGGTTGGGTCTCTTACTAACACTTTATTTCAGGCAAGTAGAGCCCTGATTACAGGGCATCAGCGCTATACATACCTAAATGTCAGCAGAATAGATTACCATTACTCTATACAAACAAAACCCAGACATATCAGCCATGCAAGCAGCATGACCTGCTACCACTTGGCACCCCCATCTTCCTACTGCACTCGCTGTAATCACTTGTCCTGAGGCTCAGCAAACTGTTCTGCACAAACGTGGTGCTTGGTACTTCCCCAAAGGAATCTGCTCCACACCTGAAGTCCTGTGTGCACTTTGGGGCAGCTCAGTGCAAGAAGGACAAACTAAGAGTCTGTCCAGAGCAGGGTGACCAAGTTGGTGAAAGGTCTCAAGGGAAAGCCATACAAGTGGCTGAGGTCACTTTGTTTCTTCAGCCTTGAGAAGTGAAGGCTGAGGGGTGCCCTCATCACAGCTATCAACTTCCTCAAGGGGACAATGCCTCAAGGGAAGGTGCTCATCTGCTCTGGTGAGCAGCAACAGGATATGGGGAAATGGAATGAAGCCATGTCAGGGGAATTTCAGACTGGATATTAGGAAAATATTCTTCACTGAGAGGGTGGTTGGTCACTGGAACAGGCTTCCCAGAGAAGCGGTCAGGGTCTCAAGCCTGTCAGAGTTCAAGGAGCACCTAGATGACACGAAGTCATATGGCGCTGAGCTTTAGGGAATTGGACTTGATGATCCTTATTGGTCCCTTCTAGCTTTAAATGATTGTATGCTAAACACTGCATCATTGAATTCCAAGTTAATGGAGAGAACAGTATTTCATCCATTCTATACCTGAACAGCGAGATTCTCTTAACCAAAGGACACTGCTGGCAGTACAAGATAAAAGAATTCCATAAGGAAAAAAACCTGAAAGATCTCTGGTCAAAGACAAGCCAACTGGAACACTAGATTTGACACATCACATTACAGCAATCCATCAAATACAGTATCTTCTTTCAGCAGGAACTGTGGCTGATGTGACACTAAATGCTGGGCAAAGGCACAGGTTTCAGACTGAAATTTGTCAACAGAACTATACAATGCATGGGACAGTGAGTGATGCAGAGAAAGTTTTGTTTCCTTCCTTGACCTCTGGTACAACTGTCTGTATTCCAAGCTTACCTCTTTACATTTCAATATGAAAGGTAGCATCCATTCTACCGCCCACAAAAAATCAGTCACAGCTTCAGATTTGATTGGTCGTACATAGCAGTAAAATACATATAGTTGAAAACTTTATAACACAAACAAATATTTTCTACAAGTTCACACACCCAGACTATAAAGCGTATTAACCAAAGGAAACAAGAAACAAATGCCAAGGTGCTTTTGGCATCGCTTAATAAATAAAACAACCCAAACCCTAGCTCTTTGCAATCTGTTCCTAAACCTGGCTTTAATCTTAACCCTTACTGTCATCCTCCAAAACCACAGATTTCATTGTCTTCCTATATAGTTTATACAATAGACTTCCCTGAAATGAAAATAAACTGGTGAGACTAAGAACATCAACTTGCTCTGTTTTAGAAATACAAATTTATTCCACTGCTACTTCGAGAAAGAAAGCATATTTAGTAAGACCTCATAAATAAATGAGTTATGGCTGAGTAAAGGCGCTGAAGAGACCTGGACAATGCACGTTGCACAGGCCACCTGCAAAGAAGTCAGTTTGACCTACAAAAACAATGAAATCCCCAGCTTTAATGAGCTCACTCAGACAGCTGACTTATTCAATGAGAGTGCCATTTTATGCTGTTATTTCGTAAAGAAAATTCAACACAGGGAAATGTAAACATATTTAAACTGCAAATAAATATTCTACAGAGAAGAACAATTATGGGCTCAAGGCAGATCAGGCATGAAAAAGCTCAAGTGAGTAGTTTGGGATTTTATGGCATCATGTACAATCAGATATCTACACAATGTTGCAAATTACATATTTCACTAACTCTTGATGAAAGTGCTAGTAACTCCAGTATTTGACTCGAAACTATAGCTTAAATATTGTCTGATCCCCACCAAGATACTGTTCAAGAAACTCAAGAAGTTTACCTACAGAAATAAAATAGTGAATTCCCTCTCTTGTCCAGGACAGTCCAAGCAGTAAGCAGGACTGGCCTCACAGGAGACACAGAGAGCAGAGCGTGGGTGCTGCTGGCATCGGCCACCCTTGTTCATCACTGTGCACACACATTTATTCCATGGGGATCTCCCCCAGAGTATGGGGCTGTACTGGCATTGGGAACCATAACCCTCAATTCCATTGACTAGAAACTGTTTGAATACCCCAGCTGTGACCACACCAACTCAGTTACAGACCAAAACTGGTCAGTTTGGTGAGCATTTGTCTCTTCCCAGTCCTTCAGCACAGACACCTGGTTAAGTTAACCAACAACTGAGAAGCATATAAAAAACTGAAAGAAAGTTCAACTGAAGTACTGCTCTGTTATCAGGGACCGGAGGAGTCAATCCTCTCTCTTAAGGCAGAAGACTGATACAATCTTCTATCATGCCCAGTTTGCTATCAATTGTGTGAAATTCAAGTCCCTAGTTAGCTTTGAACAAATTTCATATGAAGGCACCATACTAAAAGCTGTATATTGGTTATCTTTCACTTTCATAATAAAAAGGGGAGTGGCCTTTCTTACCATTCCCTCTTCAAGAGACAATTTCAAGACATTTTTAACAGCCTCTTGGACAGTAACCAGAATCAAAGTCTGCTAAAGTACTGTCTAATTATCAATTTATCAGTCAATCCACAGAAGAAACCCAGTGCTAGCAACAAGCAACAGTTACTAGAGGAAAAAAAGGGAGATGCTTTTTCCTGTTCCCCAAATTCCTTTAAGAATAAAAGGATTTCAAGACCTTTTTATTTCACATAAACTATCCTTCAATCCAACTTTCACTAAGGCTAATAGCTGCCTGAACAGCACTACGTAAATTCATTTGAGAATCCTCAGAATATCCTGTCGTGCCTTTTGAACCTGCACCATGAAATTAAGGCTTCCTATCACTCTGAAGCATTTGGACATCTGAGTTTCACCTTGTGTGTTTGCTTTGTATGCTGTGCTGGCAATGTAGGAGGCAACTGAAATAGATTTAAGAGTTGTATTTCCAGAGCTGGAAACCCAGCAATGTTTTTGGTAGGTTTATAGATAGAAGTTTCTCACACATTCTCCTCAGCATGCAGCAAGTGACAATAGTAGGACAGGATCTCCAGAAAGCTTCATCTCCTGAAGTCCTGGTAAATCCAGGCCTCTTAAGGTAAAAGGCTAGAGGAGCCAGATAAGCCATATCTCATGTAATCTGATATGCCACCTTCCTTTTCCTGCACAGAGGGCTCACATTCAAGAGCTTTTACAGATTGACACAATGAACTAAGGCCATGAACACAAGATATATACAGCAACTTTCACAGTCCATATAAAATGTTTGTCACCAGCAGAGGGGGAAAGGCACTAGAGAGATCAAAGGAAAAATAATGAGGGAAATACTAAGTCCCACTTCCAGAAGTAACTCATATGTAAAGGTACACTTTTAAAATACATTTCTATACATAAAACATAAATTTTTGTTAAAAAAATAAAATCACAATGTTAACAATGCATTTTACTAATATTATCCAATAGGGAGAAGAGCTTAAAAACTGTTGATTGTGGGCCTTATTTTGACACTTTATCATTATTTCTTCAATTATGTCTGAACACAGATTATATGTCAGTTTAATCCTATGGAGCTAGCCCCTGATTTAGAATTTAAACCTTTCTTTATATACACTAGCAGGGTTTTTTCTCAGATTCTCCCAGCAATTGCCATTGGCATAAGGCAAACCAGAGTTCAGCAATGTTTGAAGATATTTTATACTTTCATATAGATTTTTTTTTTTTCTGGGATATCAGGACAGCTATAGGGGGTCAGTGGTCAGGTAGTAAAGTATACCACAGACATTCCATTTACTCAGGACTGTACATTTTTAGAATTCAGAAGCACAGAATGTAAAGCAATAATGCAAATAGTCTCATAGCAAGTTTAAGCTGTATTCATTTCAAGACATACTTAACAAAAACCTGAATCCTAACTAACAGAACATGTGCTTACAAGTGTTTAAAAAAGAAAAAAATCGTTGTTAAAATCAAGAAACTGAAAACAGAAGCTAGAGAAACAGGTTTAAAGATTACTAGTCGTAGGTAAATAGCCTCACCATTAGCCTTTCTTCCAAAAGGAAGACTAGCATTCACTAAGAATTGGACAACAAGTGGATCCCAATTTCCACAACACAACCTGTGGAGTGGCACATACACCTATACCACAGCACAGAAAAGGAAAAAGAGAGGCCTGTTCAGCTGAAGGATTATTTCTATAGATGCTTTTTAGAGTACCCTACTGGCAAATCTAGTCATGCATTCTGCTGGAGAAGCTGATCAGAAAGGAGACATGGGGCAAGGACAGACCAGAGGGGCTGGGAGCGGGTACACAGCATTCTAGGACAAGAATCAGAGCAAAGAAACCAGCCCACTCATCCAAGAGCCAGACTTGAGTTCATGCCTGGTTTTTCTTTCCTGATGCCAAGTGCACATGGGGGGACTGCTATGGAGGATACATATTCATCTCTCAGACAGCACTGAAGGAAAGAAGCTTCTCACATTATTCTCTTAATGGTTATTTCAGGCATGTTCACATGAGAGGCTGATCAGATAAAATGGGGCACCTGACAGAAGCCAGTAGGTCTCACCTGTGAAATGCCACCTCACAGAATTAGGGTCTATGAATGAGAAACGTCTTTGGAGAGACACAAGGAAGTTTCATCACATCCTCACCCCCTGCTCCCCACTTTCCCCAACTGAAAGGAAGATGATGTCAACACAGAGCACAAGGAAAGGAGGTCCACAGAGTATCTCTGGGAACAGGGAGAGGAATGTGGGAAGTAAGACTGGCAGATGGCATCTGAAGGCAAATGGAGTTTAAGTCCTAGAGAGGAAGAGATTTTTAACAGCTCTAGAGAGGCCCTTATTATGGAAAGAAAACAGTTAAGACAACAGCCCTCCCTCCTCTCCGCTGCACTGGTGAAATGCCAGAAGCACTTTGCTAAAGTTCACATAAGCATGGGGGAAATGGAACTTCAAACATCTGGAGTATGGAGGTCAGACAGCGCTGCAGAAGCAGCTGGCCCCGCACGCAGGAGGCGGCTGTCTGCCAGGATGTCAGCGAGCGAAGAGGTGGGATGGGTCTGTGGCTAAAAGCAAGAGCCTGGAAAACAGCAGATTGAAGTTCTATTCCTGGCTCTGCCAGACTTCCTGTGCTATGCCAAGCAAGGAGCTTTGCTGCTTGGGCTTGGAGCTGTGCACCTGCACCAGGAACAGACAGTACAGGTGGGCACAGGTACAGGCAGCACTGCCACAGCTGCCTGCTCTGGGCACAGTGACACACAGTGACAGAGAGCCCAAATTTCTCTGTAAAACACTTTCCACTGGTGTTTTTAATTGCTAATGAAAACGCACAAGTCAGTTACAGACAACACTTCAGTGCTTTGGCAAAACCTACTGTCAACTTTAACAATTTGAGCAAACTAAATGTACATACACCGCAGTAAGAAGTGTGTTATGAACATTATTCATTAAAAAAAAAACCACTAGCCCTCCAATGACCTGTGATACATGTTTATATGGAGCACAACAAATTTTTTGTAGATAATTTTATTTTCTTTCAAATGCAACTGCTATTTCAATACCTCCTTCAAGAGCTTGAGTATAATAAACAGATAGAAAAAAATGCATCACTAATGCAGATCTCTGTGGGAAGACACAGAGAAGAGGAGACAAGGCATTTCTCTCCACTTGCCTCCTAAAATCTATGGCTTTTCAGCACCCAATGTCAGAAGTGGGAGAAGAGAAAGAAATAGCTTCCATGGTGTTATTCCCTGTTCTGACACAAAATGCCTGATCACTCTAGAATATGGCTTCCAGTATTTGCAGGAGATTCAGCTGTGGCTGAACCCCACACCCCACCACTTCAGAAGCATTGCACAACAGGAAGTACAGACCCAGCTCTGCATCAGATCAAAACTACTGCACATGGCAAATTAACAACTGGTAACCATTCACTTGAGTTTCACACTGCCACAAACATCTTTCTGAATGTCAGTTCCTTTACTCAGCCCTTCCTCTGGCCCACCACTTCCCCTTCACAGGGACAGGATTTCAATAAGAGAACTCCCAAGGTACATCCCCTCTCCTCTAGTGTTCTACACAGTGAACTGAACAGACATTTCAATGCTTAACTAACACCAGTTGCTGATTAAAATCAGTCTTTAAATTGGAAGACACTTCAAAAGAGAAGTGTTTCAACAGTACAATCTGATGGATTTTTGACAGAACAACATTTGGGATGTGTAGTCATGTTCCATTTGTATTCAGCCCTAAAAAGCAGATAAATGCTTTTGATTATGCAAAGCCAAAATTCCAGCTGTATGTGTAAGTGTATTTCAGTCTGTGAAATTAGATATCAGTAATTTTTTTTTTTTCTGGGTATTCCTGAAGATATGCATGACTAAGTAAATTCAAAAGAAAAAAGGAAGAAAAAGAAATATGCTTATGCAAGCTTCCACATAAGAGTTCCAGCATCTTAAAGCAGCTGAGTGAGTCCCTCTTTTCCTTACTGGAAGCAATGCACTTGTCTAGAATTAAACAAAACATCAAACCTAAATATATTTTTGACTGTAGGAAAGCACAACAAAAAGGAAAAATTAAACGGCTTCTTCAGTAGTTTGGACTCACTAAAGAACCACCATGGGAGTAGAACAAAACTCTATGTCAAACGAAAAGCATTTTGTGTGCCAAAAAAAGCAACTTCATAGGAGATGAACATGTGCAATTGCAAGGAGCACTGCAGGTGGCTGAAAAGGAAACCATCTAAAAAAAGCCTTTAAAAAATAAACTCAACAGAACAAGTCTGAATTTTCTGAAAGTTTGTCTGAGGTAAGAGGCTGATAAAGCTGTAACAATGATGAGTCAGAATGCTCATGCCTGAACAACAAATTAAAAAAAGCCCAAAGCCCAGTACTTCACATTTAGTTGTAAGTTGGCAAGTCAAATTGGGAAGAGCGTGGAACACAGCCCACGCCAAGAGAAAGTCAGCTAATATTGCCTTAGCCTTAATGCATCACCTCTTCAGTGCTTTATTTAATCAGCTCTAATAGCAAAAATAAAATATTTTCCAATAATAAAGATTATGTTACGTGGATGGTATAGTGGATTTATTGTATATTTCAATATAATTATTATGCTAAAGAATAACAAAACTCACACATAAAAGCTATTCTCATTTATCACATGTATTTACTTGAAAGTGGTCTGGATTAATTTTCAGACATATACTTTTCTTAAAACAAGAAAATCCCAACCAACAAATGACCTAAAACCAACAAAAAAATATAGGTACACAAATACACAAACACACACACAAAAACACCTCTGTCAAGCACCCCCCTTCTCCTCATAAATTCAGGGCCTATGAGATGTCTAAAGCTGACAGTTATCAGAGAGAATGCTTCCCCCACACATAAAAAAAGGACAACATATGTTGGAATGACACTGGGTATCCTTTAGCTACCTGCAGACATAGTTTGATTACAAATCACCCAAGGCACAGTGTTCCTTCTATCCCTCTTTGATCGTATGTCACCTGATGGCAGTGATACAAGCTAGTGGAACATGTGCTGGCTCTCAGCTGGGTCAGCACTGCACCAGGAGTAACTCAGGAGTATTAATTCAACAGCCATCACATGGCTAAAGGCCACACCACAAACCCTCTTCGGTTAGTGCCACAAACACAGCTTACCCTACATAAATGTCTATTTCTCATTTCCTATATGTTCAAGGGTTGAATATTCCACTTTGTCCAGAAGAGAACTACTGAAGTTCTGGACTTTTAAAATTTTTTTTTAATAAAAAGCAGGGAAGATGCTACAGCAAACAACTTTGTTGCAGCACTACGAGGTGCTACTCCAATGGAGTGATAACCAACACAAGGATTTCTTTCCTCTTGTACCTCTGCCCATCAGTAAAATAGGGTGGCAGGAACAATCCTCAGTCACTATAGATTCCAATCTAAAAGTCTTCAGTACACATATTCTACTTTACAGTAGAACTTACTACTCATACTACTATCTTCTGCATATTATTGTAGCAAAGAGCTCTTCCACATCCCTTGAATACCAAAACAATCTGGATCTGACAAGTTTCTTGCCTTTGTTTTCAAAGACAAACATAGAACAAAACGGATCCATTTCCTTACACTGCCTGTCCTTTCTCAAACTCCCTTCAGCAAGAAGGTACATCAACACAGGACAAGATTAGAAGTATCATGAGCTTCCATCAGCTCAAGATACCCAGGCAAAAAAGGAGAGCTGACAAAAATTCCCTCACATGTTTCCTAGGACTGTGCTACTATTTTGGACTGAGTCATACAGACTTGCAATTTGGGATATATTAAGTAAAAGCAGAAGACAGACAAGCAAATCACAAGCATGTATGACGTTTACGAGTCTAACAGGGTGGGAAGGAAGGGCCAAGGCAGAGATGGAACTGCTAAAGCTGCTCTAATTCTCCATTGCCATTTTTATTTCCACACACAACTCAAACAGGAAGTTGCACATTGTTTCTGTAAATGGATTTCCCTCAGCCTCCCGACTCTTGGCCACAACTGATATGAAATACTGCAGTTCCGTCTCTTGGTAACATCCAGATGGCCTCAGAAGTCCCAGCAGCGCTTACCCCATACTGAGCCACATCCTTATCCACCCTAAACTTTTTCTAACTAAGGCAGGGCCTACTGGCAGAGGGAGCCTAGCCCAAGAAGAAGCTGTGCCATAAATCAGCCCCTCCACCAGGATCACACCTCAGGCCTGCACATGCACACACCCAAAATTGAGATCTTGACTGTGCAAGAGCACCTGAACACAAACACTGCAGTGTGATGGCAGCTTAAGAGACAGTGCAAGTCTTGAAGAGAAGTCTTGGTGTGTAGGCACAGAGACACAAGCACACCAGTATGTCCCTGCTGCTGAATGTATCATCCTACTATTGCTACAGTCAATTCATTAAACTGATAATGTGCTCAGAAATCAGCAATTTCTACTGTGCAGTTATTAGCATATTGATTAAATATGATTGCAAACACTTGGGGAGAAACAGAGCAGCAGCCACTGGAGAAGACCTAAAGAATGAAGCCAGTCAAAGAAGCAGCTGGAAGTCTGCAGTTTTCAAGACCTTATCTCCAGGATAATTGAGCCCACCATTCAGGGAACAGGGGGCAGAGAACAAAACACTGTTTGTCACAAGAGAATGGCAGGAAAAAGAAGACTGGCCATCTCCTACTGTCACTTTAGGTAGAAGTTATACATACACTACACAAATACTGACTACTGAAATGTTTACAGCTGAGGAGGGCAGAGGGGTGCCCTGGTGAGGATGCTCCAAACACCACGGTGGGTTAAAAGCCTCTGAATGGCACCACAGAGTTTCAAAAGACAGCTCTTCCACACCACAATAACAACCACCACAGACATGTGCACGACTGGAGACTGACCTGTGCAGTGCTGGACAGCTAAACACACACTGAAGAGTTACTGAATGCCTGCAGGAAAGCTGAGTGCACAGGAGAACGGTGGGGATTGACAGACCGCTACCTCAGTCAGGGAGGGAGCTGCTGCTGACTTCCCCAAGAGATGAAGGGGTACCTCACAACACAATTATTGGACTACTAAGGACAGCTGAGCAAATTTCTGTGGTCTACTTTCCCCCACTGCTTTGGTAGAGTCTGGGGAGGTCAGTGTACTTTTTGGATTTAAACTGTGTATATCCATTCAGCAATGCAGTGTGTTTAGTCCCAGAAGTATACAGCTAATATAAACAACAACTACACATTTGTTTTAAGCGCTACCACGACTAAGGAATCTCAGCAAATGGGAAGGAGGGTTAAAGTACACAGGAAAATTATCCAAGTAAGATCTGCAGACTGCTCACAATCTCTTTTCCCAGGATGTTTGCTCAAGTCACATAATTGTTTGCAGAACCTCTGCTTTCTAAAAATGCATTTGGAAAAATTCATTCCACATTTTCTTAAATAAGTTTCTACTGATTAGACGATGCTTTTCAATATTCTCAAAGTAGGTGACCTGTCATTGTCCAATAATGACCACGCAGCAGCATTCTCTGAAACATATTCTAGGCAAACATTTCACATGAAAATGAGTATTTCAAAAGTTTTCCAAATAACTTTTTTTAAAATGTCAGATATATTTAATCCAAGTATTTAATCCAGCTCTAGTAGAAAGCGCTTCTGAAGAAATTTTGCATTGACTGAAGGACTACACATTAATGCAGCTTGAGGAAATACAGTCTTAAAAGTTACTGAGCTGAAAATAAGATGCCAGTAACTTGGAGTTGTAGTCCCCTCACTCTCATTTTGCCCCCATGTCTGGAGGTCTAGAAGTATGAAGCAAGCTAACTGAGAGTGAAGCTTGATATTCTTGCCAGCCCAGGGGCACACTGCACTGCAGGAGGAATTTGCTGCTTAAAGCAGCAAAATTCCCAGTGATTGAACTTGAGTTTTGCTCAGTGAGGGCTTATGGAAACCATCCCCCGCTTCCTGAGCTTTTTGTTATTTATTCATGTGCCACAGCCTGAGCTCAGAAAAGGGAAAAAATTGTTATTTTAACCAAAGCACCATGAACACCCCCAGAAATTCTCTCCTCCAGTTTTAGCATTCAGATTCCAGAGTACCATCAAACACAAGCACTACATCATGAGTGCTTTGAAACTGTGATAGATGCAGCACTTCTGAGGCCAGCTGTCATGCTACCATCAAAATAAGGCACTAGCAGACATATGTACAGGTCTGAATACCATCCATAACACAAAACCAGATATGCTTAATTACACACCAGTTTAGGATGAGGCTAAACCAGGGATATGGAAGTGGTGCGATGGCCATTCTCCTTGTGAAGAGTGGAACAAATAAAATAAAGGATGATCTGGCTCCTATCAGCTTACAGGTAATATAACCCTATCAGTGCTGGCTCCTAACATGAGATTTGGAGTGCATAAGGAAACTAAATCAGAATACAGTGACACAGATAAGAGATTAGACAGCTGAGAAAGGCTAATTTGTTTCAGGCCTTTTGACTGGACTTCTCTCTTTACCTTAATGACTCATAATTACATGAAGCCAGAACATTTCTGTTATGATTTGGATGTTCCTCCATTTCACAAATGGAGATGGTCCCCAATTACCTCAGCATCTCACTCATCACCACATCAGGTAAAAACTGCCATGAGATGGAGTACTGAAATAACATCATATTTCTACCATTCTTCCACTCTCAGAAGCCATAATCTGCCAAGACACATGCGCAGGTCAACTGCGTAATTTCAAGTTAAGTTTCTTTCTTATTTTTAATCTAAGTTTTAACTAAAAGAAATGCAATAACTATTTAGAGGAATACACAAATTGTTAGTCCACAACTGCAGGCATCTTATTACCTCATCATACACTACCTATGAGATAGTAAAGAGCAAAAAGTATGTACCCTGCTCAAAAACTTCAGTTAGCATCTTTTTCAGCCTAGCTTAGGTGACAAGCCTTTTCCACAGCAGAACTCATCTTTTCTAGTCCTGTACTACATCTGGCCATTACTGCATCTTGCTCAGTACTTGACTTAACAACACACGTAAGAAAATCCTATAAATGGACAAAGAAGGATCAGCTTCCCAAAGACGATGTTTATCTTCTTTCCAGTCTGATAGAGGTTGATTTGTGGTTTGAAGGCTTATCTTGCAACCTTAAAAGGCCTAGTTTTGAACATAGTTCAACAATAATAACTTAAAATGAAAAAAATAATCCTCTAAGACACTGAGTTCAACATGCAAGCAGAAATTCCTACTTTCAAATCAAGTCTTTCAGTCATTATCAATTTCATTGTTTTTATATTTTCAAATAATGGCCCAACTGACTTTTCCTGAAGCAATTATACATTTTATTATTTCCATC